>PXOE01000190.1:0-13019 GCA_003012245.1 Microcyclospora tardicrescens | reverse complement strand
AGATAATGCTTATACAAGCGGTGAGGTTTTACCTGCCCTTGATTTGCTGAACCACAGGGTGACGATCCTTCCGCTATCTACAGACTCAAGCGTCCTTAATCGCGATGCGGGTGTCGTGATTTTGATTGACGCCCGCGATGCCTTAGTGCTGGCGCGCAACACTGCTCAACTTCTCAAATCATCGGGTCTTACCGCTCCGCTGTTGATGGTTCTAACCGAAGGCGGTATGGCTGCGGTTTCTAGTCAGTGGCTAGTTGACGATATTATTCTTGACACCGCCGGCCCCGCTGAGCTTGAGGCTCGCCTACGCTTAGCATCTGCTCATTCCCTGCCAGAAGAACCTGACGATTCCATTATTCGCAGCGGCGAGGTAACTATCGATGAGGCATCGTACACTGCCCGCCTGGCAGGGGCCCCGCTCAACCTCACCTACAAAGAATTTGAGCTGTTGAAATTTTTAGCTCAGCACCCAGGACGCGTGTTTACCCGCGCTCAGTTGCTGTCGGAGGTCTGGGGCTACGACTATTACGGTGGCACGCGCACCGTGGACGTTCATATTCGTAGGTTGCGCTCAAAGTTGGGATCTGACCACGAGCACATGATTTCGACCGTGCGAAATGTGGGTTACAGTTTCAACGCTCCGCGTTCTTCGTCGAAAGATGACATCTAAGTAAACCTTCTGGCGTAACTTCGGCTCTATTTACCTTTGTTTTCTTGGTTTTGGGTAGAGTAAATAGGTAAGCAAGAGCTATCAACGAAGGAATACTATGCACACTGAGCATCTGGGTCTCACCCCGCTAGAAAGCGATATGAGCGCTAAGCACCTTGCACAGTTCGAGGCCTTTGTTGATGCAGTCACTGCACACGACGGTACCTCTGCTTTTTCTGAGCAAACTCTTGTTGCAGTCCGCCAAGAAAGCGCAACGCGTACCGACGGCACTCACAACCGGTCTGCTTCTAAAGCACGACTTTTCTTCATCTCCAATGACAACTCTGAAATCTTAGGCGTGTGGGTAGCTGTTGTACCCACCCCGGATGCAGCTGGTGTACTAGAAGGTGCAGTTTCACCGAAGCATCGTGGACGCGGTGTTGCATCCCAGGCAGTATCGTTCGTTATTTCAGCACTGGGGAAGGAAAACCTCTCGCAGTACACGGCTTGGGTTCATCAGGTTCTCACCGGTGAAGGTGATGCTATCGCGAGCACCGCTGAGCACCTCACCTCGCAGTACGGTTTTACTCCTGTGCGCGAGTTGCACAAGATGGCTGTGCTTCTTACCGATGACAGCCGTACGCGTATCGAAAACGCGACCAAAAACGCGGCTTTGCCGGAGGGAATTGCCATCAAGACCTTTGAACCCGCAACCGACGCGCTCGCGTGGTTAACCCTCAATGCAGCGGCGTTCGCGTCGCATCCGGAGCAGGGCAAGCTCACCCACGATGATTTAGCACAGCGCATGGAGAGCTCCTGGTTTGATGCTCGCGGGTTCTTCATCGCCCACGCGCCCAATGGATTAGCGGGCTATCACTGGACCAAGGTTGAAACTGCAGAAGAAGGCGAGGTCTACGCGGTAGGCATCTCGCCCGCATGGCAGGGCAAAAAGCTGGGTAAGGCACTCACGCTCACCGGTATGAACCATCTGGCGCAGTACCGCACCGAGAACGGGGCTCAGCTAGAGCGCATCGTCCTCTATGTCGATGACGACAACCAGGCAGCCATGCATCTCTACCGCTCGCTAGGCTTTGAAGACCTCAGCGTAGACCGCATGTACACCCACTAATTTTTATCAAGAGACCACATCCACCCGAGTCATTACCGGAAAGAGACGACAATGAGCAAGACACCAGCTGCTGAAAATAAGCAGCCTCAGGCGGTTCATCACATCGCCACAGACATCAACAAAATTGAGCGAGCCGAAACCCGCGGCGACCGCATCGACGTCGGCGAAAAAATCACGCTCCCTCATCTTGCCGGAGACTTCGGCTCAGACCGCTTTTTGGACCGTGAAACCAGCTGGCTGGACTTCAACACCCGCGTCCTTGAACTCGCTGAAGATCCCGACCTGTTTCTTCTAGAGCGCCTGAACTTTCTCTCCATTGTGACCAGCAACCTCGATGAGTTCTTCATGGTTCGTGTGGCTGGTCTCAAGCGTCGTATTGCAACCGGTATTGCAGTGCCGTCTGCGGCTGGTTTGACGCCTGAAGAGCAGATGGAAGAAATCGCTGAAGCTGCCCACCAGCTTCAGGAACGCCAGGCTCATGTCTTCCGCGATCAGGTTTATCCTGAGCTTGAAAAAGAAGGCATTCGCATTGTCAGCTGGGAAGATATCGATGATGAGGCGAAGAAGCGCCTAGGTGATTACTTCCGTCAAGAAGTATTCCCCATTCTTACTCCGCTTGCTGTTGATCCGGCGCACCCCTTCCCGTATATCTCGGGTCTCTCTTTGAACCTGGCTGTCATCGTGCGCAACCCGCAGACCGGTAAAGAGCTTTTCGCTCGTCTGAAGGTGCCTGATCAGCTAGATCGTATGATTCCAGTGTCATCGATGCGCGATGTCAACTCACCGGGTAAGGAAGCTCTGTTCATTCCCCTTGAAGCGATTATCGCTGAGCATCTTGATATTCTCTTCCCCGGTATGGAGGTTGTAGAACACCACGCCTTCCGTGTGACCCGTAACGAGGACTTGGAAGTTGAAGAGGACGACGCTGAAAACCTGTTGAAGGCGCTGGAGAAAGAGCTTCTGCGCCGCCGTTTTGGTCCTCCGGTACGCCTTGAAGTTGAAGACACCATTAACCCCAACATTCTTGAGCTTCTGGTATCTGAACTCAGCGTGGTGGAGTCTGAAGTGTACAAGCTTCCCGCTCCCCTTGATTTGCGCGGTATGGCTCCCATTGTTCGCGCCAACCGTCCTGCCTTGCACTACCCCAAGCATGTTGCCCATACTTCTCGCTGGCTCAATTCCACTGAGACTGCAAAGGCAGCTAAGGTATTTGCGGCAACCCGCGAGCACGACGTGCTCCTGCATCACCCCTATGACTCCTTTGCGACCTCTGTGCAGGCGTTCTTGGAACAGGCTGCCGCTGATCCCAATGTTCAGGCAATCAAGCAGACCCTGTACCGCACCTCGGGTGACTCCCCCATTGTGGACGCGCTCATTGAGGCAGCCGAAGCTGGCAAGCAGGTGCTGGCGCTGGTTGAAATTAAGGCACGCTTTGACGAAGAAGCGAACATCAACTGGGCTCGTAAGCTAGAACGCGCTGGCGTTCACGTGGTGTACGGCATCGTGGGTCTAAAGACTCACTGCAAGCTCTCACTGGTGGTGCGCAAAGAAGCCGACGGGCTGCGTCGCTACGCGCATATCGGTACGGGTAACTACCACCCGTCCACCGCACGATTCTACGAAGATCTGGGTGTAATCACCTGCGATCAGCAGATCACCGAAGACGTATCACGCCTGTTCAACCAGCTCTCAGGCTACGCACCGAAGACCACCTACCGCGAGCTGCTGGTTGCACCGCGCTCACTGCGCTCAGGTCTAATCGACCGCATCAACAAAGAAATCGAGCACAAGCTGGCTGGCCGTAAAGCCAAGATTCAGATCAAGTGCAACTCAATGGTGGACGAGGCAATCATCGACTCGCTCTACCGCGCATCGCAGGCAGGCGTCGAAGTCAACGTGGTTGTACGCGGCATCTGCGCCTTGCGTCCAAATGTTCCCGGTCTCAGCGAAAACATTAAGGTCCGCTCAATCCTAGGACGCTTCTTGGAACACTCCCGCGTCTTCACCTTCGAAAACGCCGGCGAACCGGTGGTCTTCATTGGCTCGGCAGATATGATGCACCGCAACCTCGACCGCCGTGTTGAGGCCCTAGTGCGCGTTAAGCACCGCGAACACATCAAGTACCTGCTCGATATGTTTAGCAACTACATGTCAGAAACCACCAGCAACTGGCATCTTGACTCAGACGGCAAGTGGACGCGTCATCACCTGGATTCGGACGGCAACCAGCTCACCGACGTCCAGCAGATGTACCTGGATTCACGCCGCAAAAAATAACCAGCCGCGCAGGAACGACCGTTGCGTGCCCACACATTGAGGTACCGCAACGAAACGTAACACCGCATAGCAGGTACTAGAATGTCCCTGGTAGTTCTTTACTGCCAAGGACATTTTTGTACAGGAACTTCAGAAAGTCATTCACACGCACATGGCAAAAGATATACTCTACTCTGCGGTACGCCGTGACGGCGATTTTACCGTCACAAAAACATCGGACAACATGCCTGATGTTGTTGCCGCAGGCTGCCTTATTTGGCGCGAAAAAAAAGATCAGCTCGAAGTTCTGATTATTCACCGCCCCCATTACGATGACTGGTCGTGGCCTAAGGGCAAGCAGGACGCCGGTGAAACCATCGCTGAGACAGCTGTGCGCGAGGTTCGCGAAGAAGTGGGTCTGAACGTTAAGCTCGGTGTGCCTTTGGCTGTCACCAAGTACAAGGTCAAGCACGGCAAAAAAGAGGTTTTCTACTGGGCAGCTCGCACCACTGCTGCTACACACGCTCAGGCGGATCACGGTGAAGTCGATGAGCTCAAGTGGGTGACGCCCGAAAAAGCACGCGAGATGCTCACCAATGACACTGACCGGGAGCCTTTGGACGCGCTGGTAGATTTGCAGGCCAAGGGCAACCTTTACACCCGTCCGATTCTTATCGTGCGTCACGCAAAAGCGAAGCCCCGCTCATCATGGGCGGGAGCTGAAGGTGAACGCACTTTGGCGGCTACCGGCAAGCGTCAAGCAATCGCAGTGGGCAAGCTTCTTGAGGCGTGGGAGCCCACCAAGCTCATTTCTTCTCCTTGGGTTCGCTGTATGCAGACCGTCTCACCGTTTTCGAAGACCAGCGGCGTCGTGATTAAGCAAAAAGCACCGCTTACGGAGGACGCCCACAAGGCCAACCCTAAGAAGGTCGCCAAGATTGTGCAGTCCCTTTTTGATAAGGACGACGCGGTAGCCCTGTGCACGCACCGCCCGGTACTACCTACCGTCCTGCAGGTGATGTCTGAGAACATCGGCAATAAACTAACAGCACAGCTGCCTGTGGAAGATCCCTACCTGACCCCCGGTGAAATGCTTGTGGTTCATGTAGCTAAAAAGGACAACCGCAAAGCTATTGCTGTAGAGCAAATCAAGCCCTTTAACGACTAAGAGTAGATAGTTCGGAGACGAGGCAAAACTCGCGCTCACCAGCGGTCCCTCTCGCGTGGTTCGCTAACGCTCACGACGCGATTCACGCCAGTCCCGATGCCAGCTGGTGAGCGCAAGTTTTGCTTGCATGTGCTAACCGACATCACAGGCGGATACCATGTGATAACACGTCGTTTCGCAACTATAGTTATAGATAGTTTTTGTCTCCGTCACCGAAAGATTCATTGATGACCAATATCGCCACACCCTACGAAGATTTGCTTGCTGAGATTATGGAAAACGGCGATGACAAGGGCGATCGTACCGGCACCGGTACCCGTAGCATCTTTGGACGTCAGATGCGTTTTGACCTTCGTGAGTCTTTCCCGCTCATTACGACTAAACGTGTTCATTTTAAATCTGTAGCTATTGAGTTGCTGTGGTTCTTGCGCGGTGAATCGAACGTGAAGTGGCTTCAGGAACGCGGCGTCACCATTTGGGATGAGTGGGCTGATGAGGACGGCGAACTAGGGCCGGTCTACGGCGTTCAGTGGCGTTCGTGGCCCGCTGGTCACGGCGAAACGATCGACCAGATTGCTAAGGTCATTGAGTCGTTGAAGGATAACCCGGATTCACGCCGTCATATTGTCTCTGCGTGGAATCCTGCCGAGGTTGATGACATGGCGCTACCTCCTTGCCATGCGCTCTTCCAGTTCTACGTGCGTACTCGTAAGGACGGCACCAAGGAACTCTCCTGCCAGCTGTACCAGCGCTCAGCCGACATGTTCCTGGGTGTTCCTTTCAATCTCGCATCCTATGCTTTGCTGACTCAGCTCATCGCTGAAGAGGTGGGCATGGAACCCGGCGAGTTTGTGTGGACCGGCGGCGACTGCCATATTTACTCCAATCACTTTGATCAGGTGCGCGAGCAGCTTTCCCGTGAGCCGTATGAATACCCGCAGCTGCGCATCAAGAACAAGAAATCCTCAATTTTTGAGTACGAATTTGAAGACTTTGAGCTGGTGGATTACAAGCACCACCCCACTATCAAAGCACCGATTGCGGTCTAATCATGGTTAAAATTTTAGGCGCTGTGTGGGCGCAGGCTGAGAATGGAATTATTGGACGCAACGGCGATATGCCCTGGTATGCTCCGGAGGATTTGGCTCATTTTAAAGAGGTGACTCTCGGCGCCCCTGTGATTATGGGACGCAAGACGTGGGAGTCCTTTCCGCCGCGCTTTCGGCCGCTGCCCGGGCGTCTGAATATCGTGGTCACGAGTTCTGTTGACGAGCCTACTGAACGCGATGGCGCTACCTGGGTGGCAGATATTCCCAGTGCCGTTGAATACGCATTGAATCATGCGCAGGACGCCGAAACCGTATGGGTTATTGGTGGCGCCAACATCTATGAGCAGACACTGGCTCTCACCGATATTCCGGGCGTCGTCGACGGACGCGTGAGCCTGGTTGAGCGCACCGTCTTTACCGGATCGATTCAGGGCGATGCGTCTGCACCGGTTGTGAGCGGGGAATGGAGCCAAAGTGCCGTGAGCGATTCCCAGCGTTCTGAACGTGGCTACCTCATGGATGACAATGATCAGAAGCTACCGCTGACCTATCGTTTCGAGACCTGGACCCGCTAAGCCCAATCTTTCTCGACGAACCTCACTACACGGGACGCGACTTCACAAACCTTGTGAGCCGCGTCCCGTTTGTTGCGCTTTCGTTTCACAATAAGAAAGCATCCTGCCATAACAGCCCACAAAAGCTAGACTAAACACATGACTTTTACAACCGGTGACTCAGTAGGTTTTGTAGGCTACCGCGGCATGGTGGGCTCCGTGCTCATGAAGCGCATGCTGGAAGAAAACGACTTTGAGGGTATTACCCCCGTTTTCTTCTCAACGTCGCAGGCGGGTAAGCCCGCGCCCACATTCGATGGTGCGCTAGAAGAAAGCACCTTGCAGGACGCGCACGATATTGATGCGCTGGCTAAGCTTCCTATCATCGTGACAGCTCAGGGTGGCGACTACACCAAAGAGGTGCACTCCAAGCTCCGCGAACGCGGCTGGGACGGTCTATGGATTGATGCAGCGTCAACCCTGCGCATGAATGACGACTCTGTCATCGTTCTTGACCCCATCAACCGCGACGTGATTGATCGCGGGCTGGACTCCGGCGTCAAAGACTTTATCGGCGGTAACTGTACTGTGTCATGCCTGCTCATGGGCTTGGGCGGACTCTTCAAGCAGGGTTTGGTTGAGTGGACGACCTCCATGACCTACCAGGCAGCATCCGGTGGCGGTGCGCGCCACATGCGCGAGGTGCTCAAGCAGTTCGGTGACCTCTCAGGTAGCGTTTCTGCAGAACTTGCTGACCCCGCGTCCGCTATTTTGGAGATCGACCGCAAGGTTCTTGCTAAGCAGCGTTCGGGCGAGCTCGATACCACCCAGTTTGGCGCTCCCCTGGGCGGCTCCTTGATTCCTTGGATTGATGCCGACCTTGGCAACGGCCAGTCCAAAGAAGAGTGGAAGGCCGATGCTGAAACCAACAAGATTCTAGGACTCAGCGAAGAAGACCGCGTCATCATGGATGGTCTGTGCGTACGCATTGCAACCATGCGCTCACACTCACAGGCGCTCACTATGAAACTCACCGAAGACCTCTCCGTTGAAGAGATTGAGAAGATTATCGATGAAGATAATCAGTGGTCGAAGGTCATCCCTAACACCAAGGAAGCCTCGATGGAGGGTCTGACCCCCGTAGCGGCATCCGGTTCACTGGATATCCCTGTAGGGCGCATCCGCAAGTTAGCAATGGGACCGCAGTACATCAGCGCGTTCACCGTGGGTGACCAGCTACTGTGGGGCGCGGCTGAGCCTGTTCGCCGTATGCTCAAGATTGCCACCGGCACCCTCTAGAAGAGACAATAGGCGTATGCTTCACGCATCATCGCAGATTAATACTGACGTCGTTAGCCCCGCTAGCGACGTCAGTATTTTGCATTTTACGGTCAATAAAGATTCAGACACTCCCCCGTACTCCCAGTTACGGCGGGCGATTATTAGTGCACGTGCGCAGGGCACCTTCAAGGCAGGAGATCGGTTGCCACCGGTGCGGTCTTTAGCGCAGGAACTAAATATCGCGGTAAATACTGTTGCAAAGGCGTATAAAGAGTTAGAAGCCGCGGGTGTTATTGAGACCCACGGACGCGCAGGAAGCTTTATTACAGCGGTGGACGCCACCGAGCATAAGGCTCATCAACTCACGGCTGACTACGTTGCCGCTATGCGCGGACTCGGTTTTGAGGACCCCCAAATCCTAACCATGTGCCGTCATGCGCTAGGTTTTGAGCAGATTCAGCATCACGCCTAAGCCTTGCGGTGCTCCGCTGCTTTATGAATGGTAGTGAGTGCCTGCCGGGCAAAAATGAGTTTGGTTTTCTCGGCCCTGCCAGATGCGGGCACGCTGTCGCAGATACCTTTCGTACCGCTTGCGTTTAGCTGCATTCCAGGCATCAAGCACTTTCTTTTTACCCCACACGTTCACACGGTGTGCCCAGTGAAACTCTGTTCCCCACAGCCCCATGCCCATAAAAATAAAGAGCCAACCAGGGCCGGGCGTCACCAGCATGATTAACCCCATCAGCATCAAAATAGTGCCAACGACAATCACAAGGGTGCGGTATAGCAGCAAAAGTGCAGGGTGATGATGCAGGAAGCCTCGCAGCCTGGCCATGAGGCGGTGCACAGCGCCACCCGAGCTGCGGTCAAGCTCGTGATTAAGACCCATGCATTCCCCCATAATCTCAGTAGTTGCTCTTGAATCTACCTCAGCAACCTGAATGATAGCCGCGTATATCTAAGCATAAGTTATAAAAGTTGTGTGGAAGGAGAACCCCACATTCTCCTCCCACACGGTGTTACTGATTGGGGACACGAAAGACGTCAGTCGCGGTCTGAGTCTCGCCGTGTCTATCAGTAAAACTCCAAGTATTAGCGACTACGCACTCAAACGTTTCTCGCTGAAAGCAGCGAGGGTTATGCGCGCAGTCAGAGGCCAAAAATTCTTCGCTACACCAGCTGTCGAGAAGCTCGGTGAGGTTTTCTGCCCACAAATGTCGTGGCGTTCTAAAACGGAACTCATACACATCACAGTCGCCCACGTATTCGGGGGTACCGCGCGGGGAACATCCTTTGGGCTCTATATATGTTTTTTGGATTTTATGTGCTGACCAGTTGTGGTTATCGATAGTCCATTCCCCGCTAGTTCATCCGCGAGGGAAGGCTACGATCAGTGAATGCGCGTGGAGCTCCGTAGCACCGTGAGCGATCAGTTCTTGAATTCCTCTCACGCGCTGGATGCAACCGAGCGCGTGAGTGCTCACCGTGGTTTTAACGCTCGTGCAGATTGCGTCATACGTCGTATAGTCATACTGAATATGCACTGGCGCAAGCAACTCGAAGGTCTGAGGGGCGGACGCGGCGTAGGTGGGAACGGGTACAGATCCTTATTAGTTTAGTGAAGTTCCGACTTCCACTTCAACACTTTTCCTAATTGCGCCCCGGCACTCCCAGAACAGTCAATGCACTATCTTGAATAAATATATATGATCGCGTTTTATTTCTCATGGAACCCTCTATGATCCGCCGCAATCGTGGCTTCCAGATGCCCCCCAGTGCGACCTGCCAGAGGTGAGCAGAATTACTCGATGAGTAGTAGGTATTTGGCTACTGGTCTCTGCTGATGCCGGTTTAGTAGCACGGTGCGCTGGCTGAATCTGGCATGACTCGCTTCGCGAGCGAAGCTAACCGGCGAGAAGGTTCGCGCACCGTGCTAGCTACTGCGCTGGTAAAGAGTGGCCCCACAGCATAGCTGCCGACTATAAAGAAAAGGGCTGCCCCGCACAGGACAGCCCTCGCATCGTTGTTACAACGATGAAAAATTTCTATAGAAAAACTTACTTCGCTAAGCCTGTTCCCACAATCACAGGTTCGGGTACAAGCTCGATCCCGAAGGATTCTTTCACGCCATCGCGAATCGCGCTAGCAATTGCCATGAGATCGTCGGCACTAGCCTCACCGCGGTTGGTGATAGCCAGGGTGTGCTTGGTCGATAGCGATGCACGACCACCAGCAATCTGTTGAGAATCGCCCTCCAGCCCAAACCCCTTATCGAAGCCAGCGTTCTGAATCAGCCAGGCCGCGCTGAGTTTAATCTTGCCCTCAAGAACCTCGCCTGCCGCGTTGGTGGCAGGGTAAGACGGCGCATCCGCAGGTAACTGCTCTCGCACTGACTCATCAACGATGGGGTTGGTAAAGAACGATCCGGTGGAGTAGGTATCGCGGTCATCCGCGTCCAGCACCATGCCCTTAGACGCGCGCAGCTCAAGCACGGTCTCACGTACCTTGCGAGAGTCTGCGCGTTCACCTACCTCAACGCCCAAGCGGCGTCCTAGTTCAGCGTAGCGTACAGGCGCAGAGAGAGTACCGAAGGTGAACTGGAAATCAACGGTCAGCACCACGTAACGCGGTGAGCCGTTGACGGTGTTTTGTTTGAGCACCGAATGGCGGTAGCTAAAATCTAGATCTGAAAGCGCAAAGGTCTTTACAGCGCGCTTTTCACGATCCCAGGTGCGAACCGATGAGATAGTCTGAGCAACTTCTGCACCGTACGCCCCTACGTTCTGTACGGGGGTTGCACCAACGGTACCCGGAATACCTGAGAGTGCCTCGATACCAACCCATTCATGGTCGATGGCGTACCGCACAAAAGCGTCCCAGTTGTGGCCGGCTTGCACGCGGATGTTTGCACCGCCACAGGCAGGTACCTCAAGATCGCGAATACCCTCTGATGCGATGTGCACAACGGTGCCGTCGAAGCCAGCATCAGCGACAATCAGGTTAGAGCCACCGCCAACAATGAGCAGTTTCTCCCCTGCTTCGTCAGCAGTTTTTACGGCTTCGATAATTTCAGATTCGCTGGTTGCGCGAACATAATTTTTGATGGGTCCGCCCACAGCGGCGGTCGTCAGTTCGCTTAATAACATTTCACTCACTCCCCTAGTTTATCTGTATTTAGGGTTGGTTGGGCTGTTCTTGCGGCACAGCAGTTGCTGGATCAGGTCCAAGAGATTCAGTGTGAACAGGCTTATCGTTCTTGAAAACTTCAAGATAGCGGGTAAGCATCAGCGAGGAAACCACGAATATCAGCACCGCTAGCAAACCGTGGCGAATTCCGAAAGCTTCGCCCAGCATTCCCAGCAGTGGCGGACCGCCCAAGAAAGCGGCGTAGCCAATGGTCGAGACAACAGACACACGCACCGCAGCTTTCACGGGGTCGTCGGATGCGGCGCTCATACCGGTGGGGAAGCCCAGGGATGCGCCGAGACCCCAAACGACTAGGCCCACAAACCCGAGGGCGGTATTCGGCGCAAAGATGAAAATAATGAGTCCGATGATTGCCAGTGAGCAGGTGACGCGTAGCACGCTGATGCGGCCGTGAGCGTTTAAGAAGCGAGTACCTAACAAGCGTCCTGTGGTCATTGCAGCCACAAAAGTGAAGTAGCCAAGTGACCCCACGGTAGCCGTCGTTTCGTATTCTCGAGTGAGGGCAAGTGCAATCCAGTCGTTAGCTGAGCCCTCAGCCAGTGCCATACCCAGCACAAAAATACCGATGAGGATGGTGTGCTTATCGCGCCATGCATCCTTGACGCGGTACGAGGTAACCTGCGCCATCATGGCGGTACTATCTTGACCGTAGTTCTCAAAATGGCAGTGACGCAACGAGTACAGCACCAAGGCGATAATCAAAACAGCCATGTAGAGCATGTGCACACCGAACGGCACTCCGAGAAAGGTGTCTGCGGTACCGATAGCAGCACCAACTACTGTGCCGATCGAGAAGAAGCCGTGCATAATCGGGGTGACAAAGCGTCCTAGCGCGCGTTCAACCGCCACGCCCTGAACGTTGGATGCAACGTTAGAGACAGCAATACCAAGACCCATAATCATCAGCGAGAAAACCGCCAGCGGAACGCTTGCGATACTCACGGCTAACCCCACGAGTGCCACTCCCGCAGTTGCAAGAATATACGAGCCTAAGATACAGGTGCGGGCACCAAATTTCGATACCAAATACCCTGACATCGACACCGCAGAAAACGAGCCCACCGTCTGCGCCAGAAGCAGCATCCCCATGGGTCCCGGACTAAGGTGCAAACCGTGCGAAATATCGTGCAGTCGAGTCAGCCAGGATGCGGTCAAAAGACCGGATGCGAAGAAGATTATAAGTACTGCCCGGTACCAGGTTTTTATCTGTTGGTCGGTAAGAGTAGCTTTCACGACAAAGATGCTTTCAAGTGCGAGGTGGTATGCGAGAGTCTTTAAACTCTAGTGCAGTAAAAGGCATCATTTCTAGTTCGGTGAGCGGTGGTTACCTCTTATGTCGTGAGAGGTTCATCGCGGTCAGCCCTTAGATGGTACGTGCCTCGCATCTGGTCATGAGAAACCGGGTGCGAGGCACGAATGAGCAGGTAAAAAAGTCTCTTAGAACTTGACGACTGCTTGGGCTTTGACCAGAACTTTTTGGTCTTTGCCTTCTGAGTCAGGGGCACTCACGGTGAGATCTACGCGAGCGGTTCGCGCGTCATCATCAAGAGCACCGATCTTACCGCTAACCGAGATAACGTTGCCACCGGTGTTAGGCGCATTATTACCCTCGGCATCTGCCACAGGTACGGGCTTGGTAAAACGCGTCTGGTAATCGATAATTGCACCGGGGTCGCCTACCCAATCGGTTACCAGTTGAACGGCGGATCCCATGGTGAACATACCG
>PXOE01000188.1:0-111968 GCA_003012245.1 Microcyclospora tardicrescens | reverse complement strand
GGAGGGGGTGGGGGTAGCAATTCGAACGCGGAGGGGAGCGTGAGTGATTTCTAGGAAAGTGACGTGAGTTTGCATGAGGCCGTCTGTACATAGGTGCCGAGCAGGGCTCAGATACAGTGGGCAACAAAGACTGTTGAATCCTGACATGCTAGCGAGACAAAAGTGATGACGCTGATGTTGTATTGCGGTCAAAACAGATACTGAGATGTAAGACAGACATTCCACGACCACACTTCACGTATAGGATGAGAAAAGTACAGATAAAATGGAATATTCAATTCAAGCAGAAAAGGGGGTATATAGTAACTTCCTAGACCGCATGACACACATCTCCATACATACAGGTCGTTTAACCAGAGATCGCAAGGTCGAGAAGTTGCGGGATAGGCGAGTCGTGGTGATGACAGGGTTAGGATGAGGGGAGGAGGGCCAGGGGGTATAACGCCGCCAGACCTAAGTCCACCACAATCCCGTGAGATCTCTTCACCTTCGTATGCTGACCGTGAACCAAACACCATGTCAAGCTTTGGCCTGCGGTCGTCGCGCGTGAGCGTCGACCGAAACTCCATGTATTCCCAAGCTCGGAAGCATCTCCATAGAAGCAGCCGCTCCAGAACCCACCCAGATTGCCAATGGGGCAACTCATTACCCAATCATACGCCAGTCATTATAGACACCAACACAGTAAAGGACCCTGTATCCCAGATCGTACAAAGCAGATCTGACGCCCAGCCATGCTTCCGGTTTCGTTACAGAGGCGTCGTTGGTTGTGCAGATGTAGAAGAACACGCTAACATAAGAGCACGAAAATCAAGGCTCACGTCATGACCGGAGGAGGCCACCGGGGTCGTGGAGATCGAGATCGTCTGCTGCAGCTGCATTGTTTGCCGTGGTTGCGGAGGTGGGAGGATGTGAGTTGAGTGGTGCGGGCATAGACGAGGTGCGTGGAGAGACATGGCGGTCTGCTTCGGCATCGACATGCCCTGCTGGCACAGGTGGAGAATGGCTCGGGGCATGTAGCGGTGCAGATGCGGGTGGGTTAGAGTGGTTGTTGACCGGGTGGATTCCAAGCAGACCGCCCGCGTCCTGCAGACTGAGCTGCGTCTCGTGCCGCTCGAGCATAGGGCCTAGCACTCCAATAGGGGCGCTATTTCGGGATCGTGTGTTCGATTGGAGCTCGTGGGGCTCGGAGCCGCGCCGACGGCCAAAGGTTGGAACATGGAGTTGGGACATGGGACTTTGCCAACCTGGACTACGTGTTGGAGACTGCTGAACTGAGTCATGACGTGCGGTGTATTGTGCGAAGTCCTGTGCTCTAGTGCCTACCGGACTACTCGAGTCAGTGACAGTGGTGGAGCCGCGTGACCGAGTCCCATTCTCTAGCAGCCCGCCAACATCGAAGAAGGAGACCCTTCGAGTGGTGGAGGGCGTGGATGGGAGTTGGTCACTCGTCATGGGCTTACGCATCGAGTCCTCGCTGACACTGCTGCGATCATCGACATGGCGATTTTCAAGCCGAGAAAAGTCGGGCATGCGGTATTGCCCAGGGTCAAAGTCCTTCCGAGCTGGTTGAGCCGGTGGAGCTGGCCGTGGTGTTGTGTCAGGCACGTCTCGGAGATGCTCGGGGATTCTGCACCCCAGCGACAGGAAAAGATCCTCATCACTGTCCAGTTGATGCAGAGTGGCAAGTGTCGGTCGACGGATAGAGGAATGCTCGGCACTTTCGGCGACACTCCGAGATCGGTATTTGTTCTTTTTGGTGCCCTTGCCGCGCACAAAGGAGCCTAGGATCACGCCATTCGATACCATGGTCGAAGCCAAGATCTCGCAGCTGGCCCAGACGGTGCGATACTGTTGTCGTCCTGCCGACTTGATGACTTCAGGCACGCGCGTCGCAGTCACTCCAATCATGATCACGGACAGACTGAATAACGATGCCAGTTGCAGTTTGCGCTTCCAGGTCTGACCAGATCGCAGAACAATCGGGATGGGGAAGGCGACCAACAGGATGTCGGTAATGATGTCGCATGTTCCCATTGTAATCAGCTGAGCAAAGCCTTGTCGACATCGTGGTCCCGGATCCGGTATCACCTGCCAGTACTTGTGAAACGGCTGACACTCCGACAATGTGGTGATGACGACGACGATGAACGTGACAAGCAAGAAGACTCTTATGCCTTGCAGCGTCAACTCGTAGCTGCGTCGCCAAATGCGAATCGTGATCCTCTTCAAGAACTCCGACACGGTAAGCTTGCTCATCCAGATGTATGCAGCGTAGAAGATGCGCGCCGCCAGCACCAGCCGAGCTCCGATCTCGCGGTGGTGAATCTGTGTCGCGGTAAAGGTATGTCCCACTGTCTGTACGTTGTTGGTGCCGTAGATCAACACGACGTGTATGCAACCCATGCGAATGAACAGCGGCACCATGGCCCACAGCATGATCCAATCCTCCCGGAACAAGACATCGGAGCGGATCTTGCGGCCACAGGCGCGAGTGATGATGATGACGGCGGAGAAGCAGGTGCACCACCAGCTGAACAGGAGCGTCGGGTTGTTCTCGAGACGAGTGCGTGGATCTGGTGGCGCATCGCCCCAGATGTCTCGTATGGCGGCGAGCATCCTCGACGGTGGAGATTATGTCTGACGAGACGGCGGAGCTCAGCCCACGCAGGGCGAGCTGGAACTGGGTTGCGCCGCAATCGATCGAGGTGTCGGTCGTGGTCGAGCGAAGGCGGTGGTGGTGGTATGACGGAGAAGCAGTCGAGGTCGCTTCATTCCAGCTGTTGCGGGACCAGGGTCTAGACGCGGGTGTGGAGCGGTCTCTGCGCACGAGGCTCGGAGGCTAGTAGCACGCGACACGTCGGAGGCCGGGACGAGTGGAGCGGCAGAGTTTGCGTATGATGTATAGCAGGTGAGGGTGTCGAGTATGATACAGACGGACTGGATTGATAGTGTCGAGGTGAGGTGAATGTGACACCGACCAGGCACAAGGCACAGCACAGCACAGTCAATCCCGTCGGACCACAGCCAAGAAACAGCTGCTGGAATGGGGTTGGGGGAGATAGGCGGCGGCAAGGATGCGCAAGCCCACGCGGTGCCACCACCAAGCGAATCCCCACCATATCATCTCACCATATTGGTCGCATGCTCCGCGGATAGAGAGCGGCCCAATACGGCGAGCCCCTCGTTGGATGCTGCGTTATCAAGACTCGAATTGTGCGAGATCCAACGCATCCGGGCGCGCGGCAGAGATAAGGGCATACCGTCGGCGGGGCTGGGAATGAGAAACAAACAGCCAAACACCCATAGAAGGATGCCGACAATGCCGGAAGAAGGTCGAGGCGAGGGCAGAAGGATAATTGCTGTTATTAGGACGGTAAGATAATGCAACACTGTACAGGATTGGATACATACGAGTACGTGAATACGAACATTATTAGCCGAAATGCCGTTGGTGGTGGATGAAATGGGAAACCTCGCTGTCACGTGCTCTGCCCGCTGTGCCGTCTGCCACACAAACGAGATGAAGTGAAACACCACAAATCACCACCAAATCCGCATTCTTCAACGGTCAGTCAAGTTTGGATCAGGAGGCACTAATGGTCTCCTGTATCGCATGCTTTCATGACTGCTATAAGTGTTGAAATCCTATCACCAACACCAACATCCGGCAAGACTTGCCTACAGGCTTTGATATCAATAGTCCCGATCCTACGAGTCTAGCAGATATGCTATCTTCTCCCCATGTGGCAGTTGTTGAACTGGTCGTGCATAAATCACGCATGATCAGGCAGGGTGCTACATACAGTGGACTGAATTGACATCAATACATCTGCTGGAGTATGCAGTGTTCCATGTTCGTATGGCTACGCCAACCGCTATATCGATCTGAGTATAGGTACAGACCTGGAACTTTGTGCTGCAAGTATGTCTATACCACTGCCTTTCTTTGCCAGTGTTCAGTCAAATCCTTCAAATTCATCCCCTTCTCCTCCCTCCGCCGCCGCAGCGGTCTGCTGTCGCACGAGCTCGACCAGATGCTCCAGATCTTTCTCGCTCGCCCGCTCCGCCTCACTCATCTTTCCATGCCGCTCTGCCTTTCGACGGACTTCTTTCCGCTCCCGTCTGGCCTCACGCACACCCTTGGCCTCCTTCTGCCCACTCCATGCCCGTTCCTTCCGTCGACGCAAATCCTCCGCGGCACCTCCAAGCCTGGCCGGTAATGCCGGCCGCTCGCCACGTGCGATCGTTGCGAGAATCTCTTGTCGCTGTGTCTCACGAACGCTGTCGGCGTATGGCAATGCGTCCAAGTCGAAGCCGCTGTCCAGCCCAAGCCCATGTGTGCGATCTGCAGCGGCTTCTGGGAAGTGTTTCTTCAGCTCGGGCATCTTTGGCCATTTGAGTAGTCCCCACGCGCGACCCATCTCCACCCAGTCGACTCTACGGATGCTGAAGATATCAGCCGGAAGTTGCTTGGTATATGCTTGAGTCCAGCTGACAAACGCTCGTTGGGATCGGTCGTACATCTCTCGTTTCTGTGTGATCGCCGTTCTTATTTGCGCAATGGTCTGCATGACTTCGTCGTCGGAAATGGTTGGTGTGGATGGATAAGGCTCAAGCTTCGTGCCTTGCAGATCCAAGTACTTGATGTAATCCTCTTCGCTTCCTTCGTTCACGAAAGTGATGGCGAGGCCTCGTTTTCCGGCTCTGCCTGAACGACCGCATCGATGAATGAAATCTTTAGGCTGGCTGGGCGGATCTAGCTGAACAACCATATCGATGTCTGGAATATCTATTCCTCGCGCAAGCACGTCCGTCGTGAGAAGCATCGCAGGTGTGGTCGTATCACGGAATCTTTGGAGGTTCTTGGCACGGATCGCTGCTTTGTGATCGCCATGCAGTGGGAATACCGCCACTCCTAGTACTGCTGGAAGCACATGACTCCAGTAATCAACGCCAGCACGCGTTGACACATAGACGATAGATTTTTGTGCATTTGCCTCGGAAAGAATGTGTTTTAGCACCGGGAGCTTTGCGGTCGGTTTCACCACGACGTGGCACAACTTTAGGCTTTCCGGAGTCTTTTTATCCAGTGCGCCAGTCTTGCTTCGTACTTTTGCGCTGATCTTGAACGGATATCGCATACCTACTCGTACCAACTCATCCACAGCCTCTGATACAGACGCGCTGAACAAGCCAGTTCTCCTCTCCTTAGGCACGATCTCCAAGATTTTTTGAAGATCTGCTTGGAAGTTTGAGTCCAGCAATCGATCGGCCTCGTCCAGAACCAGTAGGTCGAACCAATGGCGCTTCACAACCACCTTTTGAGACTGCAACACCTCCAGTAATCGTTTCGGTGTCCCAATGAGGATGTTGGGGTTGATGGTAGAGAATGTCGCTAGATCCTCGCCAAGTTTCGTGCGACCTCCAATCAGGAGCTGTGGGATCAGATATGGTCCTGGTGGAATCTCTGGTTTGGCGATCGGCTCCTCGCCCTCACTATCCGACAATCCGTCGTCTGCGATCGCTGCAGCCGCCAGCACTGCTGCAGACGGAGCATGGAATCCCAGCAAGCTTTTCAGAACCTCGTAGATCTGGGTCGCGAGCTCCTTCGTCGGTGCGAGGACAATACTTCGCACGTGGCCCTTTTTGTTAGGTTCTTCAAGGCCCAGCAGCCGCATCACAACGGGTATCAGAAAACTGAGCGTCTTGCCACTACCAGTCACAGCCTATTCAATTTTGTGTCAGTGTTCTGTTCTAACAATGCTCCATAAAAAAATTGAATCCAGTTCACCGACCTCAACGACCAAATCTTTGTTCCCCATGAGAAGTGGTATGGCCATAGCCTGGACGGGTGTGGTGCGCGCAAACCCCATACTGTGTGTGAAGTCTAGTATCCATTCTGCCAGTTCGGGAGTGAGAGCCTCGAAAGACTTCGGCTGCTTCTTTGCAGCCGTGTCTGGAGCGGCCATGATACAGTATTGTAAATTTAGCAATTAGACCGCTAATATGAATATACTTGTATATGCAGATACTGGCGTAAAGAAAAAGAGTTTAAGGTTTCATGGAGGCTTGCACATGGCGCTCTAGTCCTGATTTGGTCGCTACCAATGATCCAGTAACGACTGGATAGGTAAGGTAGGGTAACTCTTCGAGCATCTACATATAGAAGACATAATTCGGCGTGAACTCATAGATACCCTACAGTGATCGCACGGCAGGCTGAAGTGAAAGTACAGTCAATGAGCTTATGCAGTTCGACTTTCCTCACATGGTTTGTGAGGGGTCCACATTAATTACATATGCTGTACAAGGAACATTCCTCTATATCTTCTTTTTGGTGCTTGTTACTGCTCTCTGCACCCGCTGATCATGCATTTCTTCCATGAAAACAGCGAATACAGCCCCAACACCCAGCCCAAGCTCGATGAGTCCGAGTACATGCACAGCCCACCAAATATGCTGAACTCCGAGTACACAAACATCGTACTCGAAGCGCCACTCTCCCGCTTCACCATCGAACCAAGCGCTGAAGAGGCCAGCATTCCCGGAAAAGGACCCCATCATGCTGCGTACGGTGATTTCCCGAATCGCTTCGAGACTAGAATTCAAGCGTTGAGCTCGAGAAAGGTGAAACGGAGTCGCAGACCACGGGTCAGGGGACCCCGGGACAGAGGTGTGGAGGGTGTCGCAACCTTCGTGATCGTGACCATTGAGGATTATTGCCGTGCTTTCCAGTGCCAGGCCCTTGAGGATCTCATGACTGATTCCGGGGCTGAGCTGGTTTTGCTCTTTGATACCTCCACCCTCGTTAGGAGAGAAGTATGAGAAGAACGGCGCGTCGACACAAGTTCCTGCTTCTTTATGAAGAGGGATATGTGTGAGGAGAATCGTGGCAGAGCTCGGATCCCTTCGAGCATTGTCCACGATATGTTCTTTGAGATATTCTCGGCTCTGCTCCTGCAATCCAGCGTCATAGGCTGGTGAGTCAAGATTCATGGAGTTGAGAACCACCAGTCGCAGTTCCGGCACCGGGTTCGTCTGTTTCGCCAAGTTCCAAGTAGCTGGTGTGCCCAGCGTCGCTTTCGTGCTCTCGTTAAGTCGAAACCGAATTTCCCAATTCACCCTGCCAAAGGCCGCTTCGAATCTTTTAATTCTCGTCTCATGAATATCGCCCGCATACCCAATATCATGATTACCAGCCACGGCAATGATCCGATTCTCCCAGCTCTTGTCCCCACCTAGAACCTCAGACCGTCCATTAACATCGGTGATCGAGAGTGGCACTTTCTCGCCATGCCTGAATACTCGACGCCAGAACCTGTCACTCCGGCGAGCAAACTCCTCGTCACCGATCCATTGACTGCCAAGTAAATCGCCCAGCACAACAATATGCGACGGCTGTGTCCACCACTTGACTGAGCGGTAAATATGCGCTAGATAAAAGTCATTTCCCCAAAGATCCAACCTCTTCCTGTACCCTTGCAGCACTCGTCCCAGATCTTCCGTGATTTCAGTCGCAAACTCCTCTTGCCATATTCGTTCGCTGAAGGACTTGTCGTGTCGCGCGCGTGGAATCGAGGTGTCTCCTTCCAACTGCGGATCTCCCAAAGCCAGGAGTCGGAATGGCGCTATCTCAGCAGATGCGCCAGGTTTGCTGTTGCTGCCATCGAGATAACAAGCTGCTTCGGCTGGTTTGGCAGGTGGGAAGCTGCAGTTTTGGAGCACAGGGTAAAAATATAGGTAGCAGAAGCCAATCAAGGTCGGAGGGAGCAGGAAGCGGAAGATTTTGGAAAGAATATCGGAGAGGCGCATGCCCGCGACATTGCTACACCGGAGTTTGCTAGGATCGTGTACAATGGCAAGCTCCTTACTTGATTATTTAATAAATGGACGCGAGCATAGTTCAAAATTAGGGTTGAGTGTGTTAGGGTTATCGAGCTTTCACCGCGAACAACAACTTTGAACTTCTGAAAGCCTTTCAACATTCTTTGTTCTATGGTCTGAAGTCAGGAACATCGTGTTCCTACCAAACTAGTGAAATGTGGATGGACAAATACTATGTACTGATGTATGTCCATGATCATCCAAGCGACTTGACAAAATCCCTGCGATCACCAACCTGCATTGTTCGAGACTGTAGGCTCAGCTAGTAGGCATGATTTTTCCTCCTCCCAAATTGCAACATCTTCGGTGTTGGTATACCAGCCCTCGTCAATCAGACCAGACTCCATTTCCCTCCACTTTTTCAGTTTCTCTACGTGTTTCATGTCCAAGTCTGCTAGTCTAGCCTCGATTCTATCTCCACTTCCAGGTCTCCTAACAAAAAGGGTACAATCTCGTAGAGTCATAGCCTTGCACAAATCTACTACACCCTCGCTTTCCTCACTGGCAGCATTCAAGGCACCATAACTATCGAACCGTTGTTGGTAGTCCCGCAGTGCATGCAAGAGTGGCTGAGCATCATGTATCAGGAATTCCTGGATATCCTTGTCATCTGTGACACCCTTCGCAGCTCTCTTCCTGATTTCAATGTCATTGCTCACGAGCTCTAATGGACAACTACCCTGGGCGTCCGTTGCTGTTCGTATGTGCTTAGATGCTCGTTGCGCGCGCAAGGCGCAAGTTCGACAACGTTTAGCTGCTTGTGGAGCAGTAGGGCTCTGGGCTAGCCATTTGGGCTTCAATTGAACTAGAACATCTTGCCCAGCAGGCGTCATGTCCGTGACAAGCAGGCCGTATATCTCTCCGAGGGGAACAAAGTCATTTTGACGATGCAAAGGTCGACCTGAAAATAGTGAGAGAGCACTGTTGATCACCTTAGGTAGATTGTAAGATAGTTGGACGACATCGAGATTGACCAGATTTTCTCTCGGAAACAGGGGAGTCAATGAATGATTGTATGCTTTATATTGGTCCTTTGTGGCTGCAGTATGGGATAAATCCTTCCGGAGGCGAAGAAGCCTGTTTTGTATGCGTGATGATGCTTGGCCAGCAGAGCCGTCTGGCATATCCAGCGTAGGTTTTATTTTGTAGATGAGGTTTGCGCCACCTTCGTTCAGATACTCCAGTGTATAGGTGCTGCTTGGTATGCCGGAACACGGCGGCACAGAGCTGAGAAGCGGTCCATTGGTATCATTCGAGTAGTGGACAACAATTGGATTGTGTCGCTTCAGCATCCTGCGCAGCCAGGAAGATGGTGTTTCTTGATGAAATTAATGTAACCCAAAGCATTGATGCGCTACGAGATATGGAAGTACATATGCCTTGTACCTTGAGATCCTACTTGATACACATCGCTCAAGGAGAAGAGTCTGCGTGAGACATGAAGTGAATGATCGCGCGTACATCACATACACAGAGCAGAGGGCAGAGCAAGAGTTACGTACGAAAGGAAATTTACGAAGCACATAATGGATTCATGAGAAGATCATGCATATGATTGTTGTGGTGAAAGCATCTGGTACTCCACGATACAAGCACCTTTGGTCATCGCTCATGATTCCATGCAAGGTCATCTCCAAGCTGGTCTACAGATTCTAATAGACCCGCGCAGCTCTATTTATTTGTCCAGACGAACTGCAGCGTTAGTCTCGATGAATCCTAAATCTACCTTATGACCAAGAAGCTCGCGAATGTTGTTGACACCATACTTGATCATGGTTGGTCTCTCCAAACTGAGGCCGAAACCATAGACTCTCAGATCGGCTGGCAGCCCCATTGCGAGCAACATCTCCGGCCTGAACATGCCTGAGTTGCCTATCTCGACCCACTTGTCCAGTCCTTTGTGGAAACCAAAGACCTCCATACTTGGCTCGGTGTACGGGTTGTATGCTGGCTTGAAACGAAGAGGTGACACGCCGATTTTGTTGAAGAAGAGTTGGAGGAAGGCTTGGAGCCCACCAAGCGTCAGACCATAATCAGCGATCACGCCTTCGATTTGGTGGAATTCTGCGAGATGCGTAGCGTCGACGGTTTCATTGCGGAAAACCCGATCGATGGAGAAGTAGCGACATGGTCTTGGATCAGCGGCCAGGCGATGTAGACAGTAGGTGGAGACTGCGGTAGTGTGTGTGCGAAGGACTAAACGGCGTGGCTCGGCATCGTTATAGGGGTAGCGGTACCCGATACTGCCGAATGCACCGTCTTGGTGCACAGCGCGAACATTGGCGTAGTATTTCGCATAGTCAAGTTTGCCAGTATTGGACTCTGCTGATGAGGTAGAAGACTCTTTCTCCATAGCTTCTAACGCAGCATCTGCTTCCGGATCAGGACCAGGAGGACCGGCCTCCGCAGGATCAGACACATAGAAAGTGTCTTGAAGATCTCTAGCAGGATGTTGTTGAGGTACGAAGAGAGCATCGAAGTTCCAGAAGCCTGAGTCCACGAAGCTATTGAAGGTATCAGTATCAGCTCATGTTAATGGAAGGGGAGATGGCTTGCCGGCCAGTAGGCATCTCGATGAACTCCATATTGAAGAAGATGCGTCTGAATTCCTCGCGCACTTTATTCAATGGATGCAGAGCACCACTATGCTGTGGCTCTCCCTCAGCATTGAAGTTGTACGGCTTGAAGTTGGCGGTCTTCCAACTTCCATCCTGCAACATCTCTGCCGTCAAATCCGTCACTTCCACGGGAATCTCTTTCGCCCATTTCGGTCCCTTACGGACTGTGTATGTGATGATCTTCGATGTAGTGACCAGCTTGCGCTTTTGGTAATCTTTGAGCAGTTTGGGTTCAGGGAACGAATGTGTCTCGGAGACTTGCTGAAGAAGTTCTCGTGTATGATCTGTCACTGTGTCTGCTGTGGGTACCAGACTGTCACCATCCTTCTGAATCCACTTGAGCTTGAAGGCATTGCCTTGCCCAATTTTTGCCGAGGGATTTGCCAGAGCCGGGTCCTTTAAGCTCAATCTTCCACTCTTCTTTACAACGTCCCAAACCTTCCACTCATGACTGCCCTCATCGCATATTTGCTGACCCTCACTCGTCAAGATAACTGCTTCGCTGTCATTCGTCTCGTACGTCAACATTGCCCTGCTCGCCAGCCGGTCAAGTGCGGCTTTGATCTCCGCCTGCGATACTTGAGGAAAGGCATCTTGTGTCTGAAGCGGGTCTTGTGTTTCTAGTGTTTCGAGTATTTCCAGAGTAAGGTCGCGCGAACTGCCATTGGGGTGCACTGGCACTGGCACAGGTCCTCTGGTCCCGGGCATATCTGCGTTATATGAACACAAGCAAAACTTGTCGGAGGTATCGAACACAAAAGCAGTTCAATTGCGACTCACGTAGTTTACCAATTTGTGCTCAGGTATGACTGTTGCGCTGAAGAATTTGGTGGCACGTGCACCTGCTATATGGACTTCGCGCAATGGTGTTGGGGGAGCTCTACCACTCCCTTTAGAACTTTTCTCACGTAAGTGCTGCTGGTCGTTAGAGGTTATTTGATATTAAGATATGCCGCTTGCAAAAGTCAATGGAGACGTTTGAGTTGCAATTCATTGTCACCACTATGAGTTTGATCTATGTCGCATACCAATCGTGGCAAATCTAGGACCAATATAACACACTCCCGCTTACGCTTTACTAACGACTAGTTGACTCTTTGGTAGTTTGCGACAGGTCGGACAGAGCCACTCTCCTTCTGGCGCGCTTTTCACGCCAACGCAATCCCAGTGGAACCACTGATACTCGCAGTTGTCGTTGTCACATCCTACCATGTCGCCAAATGAGCTCTTTTGGCAATAGCAATATAGCTGGTCGTCGTTCTCCTCATCCTCTTCTTCCGCACTAGCGTCTCCCCGGCGGCGGGCATCAGCTGTACCGTCGGCTTGACTGCGTTGCAGAGAAGTTGGGGTTGGAGAAGTGGATTCGGATTCGTCGTCGGACAACGAGGCATTTGTGCTAGGAGTAGCGCGATCTCGTGCCAATTGGCTTCGACGATCTCTGCCCTTCTTAGTCCCACCTGGAGGCCGCACTCGTTTGCGTGACTGTTGTGAAGGTGCAGGCTTACGGGCTGGTTGTGCGCCTGCCGGCGCTTTCTTCTGACCAGCCGCGGGTCGACCGGGCTGTGCTGAGCCAGCTCGGGAAGTCGCTGAGGCTACAGGACCTGGCGTACCCGCTTTGGGAGTCCCTGGGCCTAGAGATGACTGGCGTAGATTGCTCGATGATGTGGGAAGATTGCCGAGAGTAGGCTGATTCAAGCGGCGACGTTTGTTACTGGCTTCAGTGCTGCCTTCTCTCTGAGCCCGAGGAACGACAGGAGGCGTTTGTGCTCCGCTGTTTCGTGCACTAGCTGCCGCTGCAGCCATGCGTAATTGAGCGGCGTTGGCGATATTGGCGATTCCTCCTGTGCTGCCTATGTTGCCACTTACCGCCTGTAAGGGACCGCCAGCTGAGATAGCAGGACCGGTGCCTGCAGGCGTGCTAGCTCCAGTTGCAGTGCCACTGAGTAGACTTGGCCCGTCCCAATTTAACGGAAACTCTTCTCGAGCGCCCAGGCTTCGCAAGCCTACGTCCAGTCGTTTGATCTGTCGTTCAAGCACGATGAGTGCTTTCTCAGACAAGCCACATTTCTCGGCTTGTAAAATTTCGCATTTATCGTAGCAGTTCTTGACGGTTTCGGAGAAAGCGTCTTCCTTGGGATTGAGGACATGACCACCATTTACACGAACCCATTTCTGTAGTTGTGTATCGCGCTTGTTGATTTCGTCCTTGAACGCCAGTATCTGAGCATCTTTGGCCTGGATTTCTTCCAATAAGTGAGTAACTTCTGCCGGTGTATTGGCCACTGTAGATGATGTTAGTTCATGAGCTTCGTAGCGAGGTGTCCGGCGTTGCTTACCGTCGTGAACGAATTGCTCCAGAACAGAGGCGGCGTCTTCAGGCGCCGCCAGACTCATGATTTCCGTCTTGAGTCTCAAACCAAACACAGACCTTACTTCACTCAACACTGCGTGCTAATTATGTGCCTCGAATCTCAAGAGTAAGTCCAATTTTGATGGAAAATTTTGTATTTGTCGTGATTTTGATGGAAGTTAATGCCCGTGGCTGTCGCGCAGTTGAACATGTCATGAGTGCTGACTAAAGAATTCGAGACGAACATCAGCCGTGAGATTCGGCGGCTGTCCGCATTGCGCTAACCAGGCAAAGTGGAGTTCTACCATGCACGCTTTGTTAGCTTGGGTACCTACATGTAGCGATTGCTGCATGGATGCACTGGATCAACTTACATTCGTGCAACGCAAAGCCTACTGTAACAACATGTCACAATGGCCAACAGCCATATCCCTCGCGCCGATATCCATGGTTCGATAGTCCAACAATGGTCACATCCACAATCACCTAGCAATGTCTCCGTGCGCTCCGGCTCAAGAACTCCCCCACAATATCAGAATGGTCACGATCAATCCACCTTCCAAACGCCAGCGACACCTCCCTGGAACGAGGATGATGAAAGACTATGGCGCGATCAGGAGCTCAATCGCAAGATCATGGAGCAGGTCGAAGAGAATGGTATCACAAGACCGAAAGGGCACAAGGTATCTTTTCACTACAACAGCCGCGTTGAGGATATGCACTTTGGCAAAACACATCCAATGAAACCATGGCGCTTGATGTTGACGAAGCACCTCGTCCTGGGATTTGGGTTGCAGTATGCAATGGACACGTATGAGGCAGTTTCTGCTGGAAAGGATCAAGTGTGCCGATTCCACGATCCGGAATATGTCGAATTTCTGTCCAAAGTTAGCCCAGAAACTTTCAACGAGCTGCGAGTCCAACACCCTTACCGTGATCATGTTCCTAAGCAGACAGAGCACGACGTAATCGAGTTGGGTCCGTTCAATTTGTCTACCAGCCCTGGAGCGGATTGCCCAGTCTTCGATGGCATGAGCACTTACCTCTTTCTATATACGGGAGCAACGCTCGCAGCCACCGACCAACTTATTTCCGGACAAAGCGACATAGCAATAAACTGGTCTGGAGGTCTACATCATGCTCACAAAGCGGAAGCATCAGGGTTCTGTTACATTAATGATATCGTCCTTTCGATACTCGAAATGCTTCGAGTCTATGCTCGAGTTCTGTACATTGATATTGATGTCCACCACGGAGACGGTGTTGAGGAGGCCTTTCAGCGACAACCACGTGTCATGACCTTAAGCTACCACCGTTACGGGCCATATGACGAGACTGGCCACAAGTTCTTCCCAGGTACAGGAGATGTCACTGATGTTGGCCTAAGGGGCACAAGCGGAGAGCACTTCGCTCTCAACGTACCAATCCCCTCTGGAATCGCGGACGCCCAGTACAAAAACCTCTTCGAATCTGTTACGGGTAATGCTATTGACTCCTTCCATCCGAGCGCCATTGTTCTACAATGCGGAGCAGACTCACTTGGCGGAGACCGGTTGGGTCAGTTCAACATCAACATCAAACAGCATGGTGAATGTGTCGCATATGTCAAGAGAAAAGGCCTTCCCCTCCTGCTTTTAGGTGGCGGCGGCTACACAGCTCGAAATGTTGCACGTGCTTGGTGTCATGAAACTGCCCTCGCGACTGAGAATACACTTCCAGATCGGATCCCGACCGACATCATCCCACGACCAGAGGCATTCGCCGGACGTGCGCACGGCGACTCAAAAATGTATCCTACCTTCACCCGCACACATGCCAACGAGTGCAAAGACAGTGATTTGGAGCTCATCATCAAAAAGCTCGACCATGAGCTGAAATATGTGAGGAACAGTCCTTGGGTACAGATGGATCAGCTTCCGATGGAGCATCGCATGGAAGCAATCATACAGGAGCAGGACGATATGCTGGAACGCGATCGGAGAGCAAGAGAGAGAAATCCCGCAGGCAGGGGAGAGTTGCGGTAGCGATTCGCATATGTATTGGTCTGTGTTGTGCTACTTACTCATTCTTTAGCGAGGCGCTCAAGGCGTATCAAAAGTGGACTATGGGTTTCATGGTGGATCCCTTAGATTGTGTTGAGACGGGTTATGTCGTCGTGCTTCTCGTCTCTGGAGATTCATAATAGCAAAGATCCCTCATCACTCAGTATAGTATGGCCGTAAGGACGGGCGTCTTCTTAATGTAGGATTGACGTTGCGTAGGGCACTCACGAAGCAGCTCTTAGTCCAGTCAGTAATTTACATGAGCCTCAGGCAGAACAAGAACTTCGCATGTCGGCCTTTCTCGCATGGTACCCAAGGTACCTACCTACCTTAATTGTGCATAATGTAGGCATGTATTGTACAATCCACACCCAAGGATGTCGTTCAGAATTTTTGACCTGCCCACTGAGCTGGTCAGCTATATCATCGAGCAAGTCGAAGATCGTGAGACCCTCAGATCGCTTGCCTTGACCTGTAAGACCACACGGGATCTCGCAGAGCCTTGTCTGTACCGCCACAACTTTCTCCGGACTGGTCTTCAAGCAAGGGCCCTGCTCCATGCTCTGCAAAAACACCCTCCACGTGGCAAAGCGGTCTATAGTCTTGATGCGCGGTGTTTGTATGGACGGGAACGTGGAGTTGAGTACCTCGGAAAAGTACTGGAGGTCTGTCAGAATCTACGCGATCTGACCATCGAAAGCCCGTACTGCAATGAAGAACGATGGACGGAATGTACAAGCTCATGGTGGACTCGTGTGCTTGATCAGTGGATGAAACCGCTGTTCCAAGCGACACCGTTAAGTGGGCCTGTGTTATCAAACACAGCCCGACCACTACAGAATCTGGCGAAGCGTAAGTTGGATTTATCGTCTGAGGACTACCTCCACTGGTGAAATTGCTTCTGATGACTATGTAGTCACACTGCATCTGAACGGAATCGAGGGTCACGAATACTGGCATGCTGCAGGTTCCTATGCGAGTATCTTCGCCCACCCCAGTTTACAAGTGCTTCAGATCTCATCCGCAAGTCTCGCTGATGATGCTTTGGAACTGGTGTCGGCTGAGATCAGGACACCCCTGAAGTCTTTGATCTTTGACCAATGCAATATAAGTCACAAAAGTCTTGAGAGAGTTCTCGCCATTCCCCGAGCCTTGGAATCTTTGTGGATTGGTAAGTGATACATGCACGCAACGTTGTGTGAGAGATCTGACAAATATGAAGGCGAGGTGAAAGGGGGCGAAAGACCAACTCCGGTGTCACAAGTGTACAACAACCTACTCGATTTAGATCCTTCAGCCTTCGAGCATGCGATTGCTCAACAACGGCAATCCCTGAGATCATTGTACTATGCTCCAGCCCCTTGCTTTGCAATGGAACGGCTCACGCAAGCGGAGCGGCATAGGAACCATTGGATGGACTTTTCAGCGTTTTCTCAGCTAGAATCTATTTTCATAGGAGCACATAGTCACCTCCTGGTCAAGGCACTAACATCGAAAACGACGGGACCGAAAGCCTTGAGAAACCTCAAGATACGCGATTCCACGTTTCTCGCACCACTACCAAGTCAGCCCCGTCCTCCTGCTAGCGATGCTGAAGCATGGCCAAACTATGTGCTCAGTGTTACGGAAGCTCTCCCGTTACTTTCGAGGTTCGAGATCGTCTTCGGTCGCGGTCATTTTAGCAGCTTCGCAGCCCTGCCTGAAGATCAGGTCAAAGCCATCAACACTGCAAACAAGCCTTTGCAAGCCCGCGGCAGCAAATTGACTATCTCCCTAACACATCCTTACAACAGATGGATCCCGCCAATTCTCTATGGCGAACGTGAGCCTGATGTGTTGCCGGTTTTCGAGACCGAAAAGGCCTTTGTTTGGACACCACTAGTGCCTCGCCAGATTGGTGTACTAGGCGAACTGGACGATGTTGACGACTTCACCAATTCTGACTTGGAATTCGAGGTTGAGATTGATCATAATAGTGAGTTTGGAGAGGATGAGGAAGACGACTGGAGCACTAGTGACGAAGATGGACTTGACGAAGAAGCAGAAGAGGACGCGGGTCTTTGAAGGCGCGACACATAGTAACAGATCTCTTCAGATGCGCCTCTACAACCATACTGCTTCACTGAGATCATGATGCAGTGGTGCCTGGTGCAAGTGGCCGACTCCCCATCATGTGTATGCAGAATCTGGTACATGGCATGGTCATTCATCTCCACTTCGAATCCAAGTCAGAGATTCATGTTGCAGACGATACCGATCACATCTTGATGGTGCTCAACCTCTGACTACCGCTCGAAAGCAAGAGGGGCAGAGCCGTGCCAGATCATGGTCTGTGTCCTGCATCAGGAAGAGCGCCACTTCGGTAGGCCATTCCCGTACGCAAATGGTTGGTCCTGGTTGTAGCAGGAGTGTAGTCCTTGAACATGACAATACTTGTCCCATTTGTTATCTTCATGCCGTCGTCAATGTCAACACTTGAGGGTCGGCTAGTTTGCCTCTGCTGCACATATTTCCTGCCAAGAATTAGGACGTTGGAGAGTTCTCAGTAGCTCCGTGGGAGGCCTAGTGCTTTCTCGCCGATGAAATTCATGATCATTTCCTGGACAAATGTATCAGTAAGACCTTAGTTGAATGATATGACGTGACTTCACGTCACAACCCAGACATGACTGTAACATCGTGTTACTCACCCGGCTGACAGGTGCAATCCTCGGCACGAAACACTCTCTTAGATATCGTTCGACATGATACTCGGCAGCATATCCCATCCCTCCCATACTCATTACGCTCGTCTCACATGCCTTGAACGCCGCTTCCGCAGCTACATATTTGGCGGAGTTACACGCTACTCCGATTGCATGTTGTGTGATGCTGGCATCGTATTGTGGATTGTTAGGGTTGGACTTGTCGTATAACCGAGCGGCGTGGTACGTCGCTAGCTTAGCAGCTTCTAGATGCATGAAGGCGGTCGCTAACGGATGTTGGATGGCTTGATTCTGGCCGATGGGCCGACCGAACACCACGCGCTCTTTGGCGTATTGTGTCGCCTTCTTGAGCGAGATGTATCCTAACCCGAGAGCTTCGCCGGCAAGTAGACACCTTTCCGCATTCATGCCGTGGAGGATGATCTTAAAGCCTTGGCCCTCTTCGCCAACGAGTGAGTCTGCGGGAATGTGGTAGTTATCGAAGAACACCTGATTCGCGTCAACGGCACGGCCACCCATTTTCTTAATGCGCTTCGCTTCAAGTCCAGGTTGTGCGGTGTCGAAATCGATGTAGAACATGCTCAGTCCTTCTGAAGGCTTCTTGACATCCTCCAGAGGAGTGGTCCGCGCAAGCAGAACCATTTTCGTTGCAACTTGCGCAGAAGAGATCCAAATCTTCTGTCCCGATACCTTGTAGGATCCATCGGACTGCTTCGTTGCTGTTGTCTTGAGCTTGAGCGTTTCCAATCCTGTGTTAGGTTCTGTGACGCCGAAGCAGGTCCGCCACTCGCCAGAAATGATTTTGCGCAGAAACCGGCCTCGTTGATCGTCCGATGCAAACTTGGCTACGGGCTGCGTGGCGTATACATTGGCGTGAATGCTTTGTGCACCTGCCAGACCAGCGCCACTCTCAGCAATCGTCTGCAACATCATGGTGGCTTCGCTGATCCCAAGTCCCGAGCCGCCGAGATCCTCTGGAAGAGCGATACCGATCCATCCGTCCTTGGCCAACGCGGCGTGGAGCTCGTGGGGATAAGTCTCGGTTTGATCATGTTCCATCCAGTACTCGTCAGGAAAATTCTCACAGATTTTGAAAATGGCCTCTCGGACAGTAAGCTGTTCATCTGTGAAACCGGACGTCTCCATCATTCGCCGGTTTGGCGTGGACGAGAAAGCTCGTGAAGCACATGGTAGTTGTGTCCTCCATGCTGCTATTTGTGAAAATGTGGAAAGGGAAGAATTTCGATGCGCCAGGTATCGAACGGAGAACAAACGTCTAAACATAGTGAAGAGATTATTGATACGGTATCAAGGAAATAACATGATGAGGACGACGTAGAAGGCGAAGTGTGTCGCTTAGGTACAGGATAATGCCGATCCGTGAATTGCTATGCGCCGGAAATAAGATGATGCTTGTACGTAGTAATCAATACCACGCGTGGCAGGCACGACTTTTCCTCTACCTGCTCTTGATGCACTACTTTTCCGGTTCTCTAGGTAATTAGAAGACATACGGTATGATATATCTTACATACCGAGATTGGATACAAATAGACTTGGATGTGAAGTGGGCATGAAGCACGGTATCTATTGAGAGCTCAAGTCTAATTTGGTGACTTTTGGTACGTAATGTATGTAGACGGAATACACGTCAACATCAAGTAAGGTATGCTCCATGTTCAAACCCCGTTATGATCCTGAAATAATCGGAACCGTGACAATGCTGGCAAACGGCATTGGAAGTAGCTTCTTTGGGTGTCCAAAGATTCTGTTTCTCCAGCAAGACGGTACTGGAACATCAGCTCCGTATAGACGCCAACTTGCACGATTGACCAATACCTTGAACTCTTTTCAAAATGAGGCAGGATTTGCTTTCCTCACCACCACAGGGTCGAGGTATTCAACGGGATGGTGTCTTTGCGTGGTGGTCTTCGAGACCGGAAAGAATGTAGCCAAGCTGCAATCCGCTTTCATCGCATCGCCCAAGTCGTTGCTTGGTCGAAGTTTGTTCTCTCGTCACCCTCTAATGTCTGGAGCCCGATTTCTCGAAGTTTTGTAAATGTTTCGAGAGCCTGGTTGTAGTCTTCTTTTAGCACAAAGCCATCTCGGCCAACAAGTCCTGATAAGGACGACCAGAAGTCGGCGGCTTCGTTCCAGCCTTCATTCTCCGCCATACTGGCGTCGAGCTCTGCTTGCGTGAACGTGAAAGGACACTCTTGGGTGGGACAGATTTCTCCCCAATTGCTAGATTATGGTCGTAAGTAGTCTGTGAATTGGATAGACACCCGAGCGACGAGATGTACTTACTGGAAGAGACGGATAAGAGACTGGCGAAATGGTATGATACCGCCATCCCAAGTGCTTGCAGCAAACGAAACCGTCTCTCTGATCGTAGTGCCATAGGGTAAATTGAATAATCGGCCAAAATCAGGATTCGCACGTTGTATATTTGACTCGTACAGGAAAAGCAAGATCGACTTCTCGACATTCGTTCGAATCTGTCGCTTTTCTGGTCCTTCTTCAAGAGTGCGGTAATTGGGCGGGAGTCGCAGCATCACTTCGCCTTGAAAGTCCACAAGCTGTGGCCGCCGAGCCTGGAGAGCAAGCGGGCCTGCCCAGCAGTCTTGCCAGTCAATAACGCCAGATATTTCACCCTCGGTGACAAAAATATTGGGCGCATGCAGGTCCCAATGCCATAATGTAGATCTCAGGAGCTCAGCATCGTTGGGTAGAAGATCCTGGCTCGCGGCCAAGAACTTCTGATGAAGGACGATGTGTTGCTCAGGTGACCATTGAGCTGATGACTGAAATGGGAGGGTCCTCGGGGTTTGAAGGTGGGCATAACCGCTCAACCAGGCAATTTCTCGCTTGGCAATGGATTGAAGGTATTCTTGCGGGGAATTCCCTGTCGTGGCACGTGTTGGTTGTCAGTGGATTCACGTTGCTGTGAGTCTCATGCTTACATGGTCCATGAGCTTCCGGGAAGCTTTCTCGCTCTCCATCCCAGAAGCTGTTCTCGGTCACAGGACCGATCACGTATCTTTGAGACACCTTGGTCTTGACTTCATCCGAGCAGGATCCTGCTATCACTGCTGGCTCACAGCCTGCAAACTTGTCTGCCAAGAAGTAAATACTGCCGTAACTGGAGATGAAAGCAAATTAGCATGAGCAAAGGGGTGACGGTGGCTGTATACGGAAAATTGTACCGTGAGAATGAGACTGATAACAATATATTCGTTATTGATACCACTTGTTCCACAATCTCGGCTTTGGCGTCAGTCTCCATCGAGTCCCAGAGCTTGCCAAGTTGTGTTCCAGTGGCCTCTTCCATGAGTATGTACTCCGATTGGACAGGGTTATCGGAATCGGCGCTCCAAGATAACACTTTAGGAACGGGAATGCCAAGAATCGTTGAGGCCTGCACTGGCACTGGTTAGCACAGCTCGCTATCGCACGAATGTTGGGTATGCTTGCGAAATCCATAGTTGCGACTTCTGACGCTACTGTGAGAGATAGAGGCCCTGCGTTTTGCACTGGTATGCGAGCAATGACCACAGTCTTGTTGTCCATGACAAGGCGAAATATCTTGTTGAAACCACCCTCAGCAAGCTTGCTCATGGACACGCAGCGTTCAGCGCCGACGCTTGAGGCTGCAATTTGACGCAGTGCTGTCACATTGAACCTTCGATACCTTTCGTCTAAGCGTATTTGCTCATCCCATAGCCATCTGCCCGAAGTATATCGGAAGAAGTCTTCATGATCAAGGAGCTGATTGGTAGCTATTGTCCTACGCTGCCAACTCGATCGTTTGGCAAGCTTTGGGAGAACATTCACCAGCACGCCGTGCACTGACTTCATCGCGTGAACGAGCGTGGTGTCGAGACAACGTTGAACCACACTGAAATTTGTCTTGGAATTATTACAATGTTGGCTCTGCGGCTGTCATTCGGTGGATATCATGAACCCATCGCAGTGCCAACATGGTCGGTCTGAGCACTGAACAGGCATATTACTCCTGCTTTGAATCTGGGAGTGACCAAGGACACAGCAAACTGTAAGCTTCAATGGAAGAAAGGTGTAGCGACGCACACCTCACCAAATCGATGGCGTTACCCGAGTAGAGCCCTTCGGACGTTTGATCCTCTCTGTTGGATCGATGAGCCTTCTTAGTGTGTTGCTTGACAACATGTATGCAACACCTCAACATGGAGTCGAACAGTGTCGGTCACGTGGCTTGGTGTATGAGCGCGGATAACAAAGCTCGGACCTGGGCGCTTTCAATGTTGACGCAGTGTTTTGGAAAGCCGAGCTCACCGTCAACACGCGACGTGCATTCGACACAGCTACCACTGCTGACGAGAACTGACTTCTTGGACCACCGCTTGATCGATTGACGAATTAGAAGACCATGACTGTATTTTAAAGCGAAGCCATCTCGATTTGTGTGCGCCGTAACCTACACAACAGCAACGCGTCTTGCGGTGCGAGGACGACTCGGTCACAATTGGACATCATGGCCGCCTCGCGGATGAATAAAGCCCCAATTGGATCACTACAATGGATCAAAGGCGAGCAAGAACATGCGAACACATTTGTTGGTGAGGAGACCGAGGAATTTGGCTACAGTGTAAAGAATGAGTTTGAATGGCTCAACGAGCACATGGCCGATATCTTCAGCGCAAACAATGTGTAAGAAGCCACCCAAGCATCGAAGAAATTCTTAAAGTGGTCGTACTGACAACAGGTAGTAACTTTGCCGACGTCTTCAAAACGCCTGGTAAACTTCGAGGCAAAACACCGCGAACTGCCAAGAAACAAAACCTCCTGGCACCGAGACAGCCACTTACCGACATATTTGCACCGAATGCACAAATCGCGCCCCCGTCCGTGCAAAAGACCGCGTTCCTACAGACCGTTGCGCAATTCCAGGTCCCAGAAGATCAAGAGAACCAATATCGAAGACCAGCAAGCCGGAGCAAAAGTCCGCAACGTATCGGCAAACCAGGCAATGTTGATTCTGGCTACCATGGAATGACAGAAGACGAGATGGATGTGGATGCGCGTACCGAGGTTGCAACACAATCGAGCCAGCAGAGTATTCCGCAATTGGTGCCTCTGAGAGAAGAAGCAGTGCCGGCAAAACGCGTGAATAGCGATACAGTAGAAGCAGGTGGAGTGAGCGATGAGTCCTTTCAATCCGCGAAGGAGGATCTCATGAGTCGCAACGTGTCCGGCGAGCAGCTCGGTGGTGCAGCAACCAATGTTGACGAAGAAATGCCGGATGTTGATGACAGAGTCACGAAAGATGATGTGCAGGAGGAGGCAATTCTCCAACACAGCGAGACAGAGCCTGCTGACCAAGATATGGAAGAGGATGACAGCCCACAGACGCCCTCGGATGGTTCAAGTCCGGAGAAGCCGCTACAGAGGAAAAGTAGCTTCAACTTCACTTCGCTCCCAGCTCGAGAACCGTTGACAGCTAAGCGCAGCATCGGTGTGCACGACAACCAGCATGACTCTCAAGCTGGGCGAAACAGTGTATTTGCACGTTCATTCGGTGTAGACAAGAACCTTGATGTGTTGAGCAACGATCACGATTTTGATGGACAGAGTCAGCAGAAACCAGAAGAGGCACGATTGCACAACAAGACTTCTACGCAGTTGCTCCACGAACGAATTACCATGTTGGGGAAATCGAAGAAGAGTATTCCAGCCGCGAACCCCAGTATCCAGGCAGTCTATCCACAATTACCTGCCACGGACATGGAGAATCCGACAGCATCAAAACCACAGGACAACGGCACAGTAACCCCAGAGGACGACGAAGATGATTGGATCGCGCCTTCGAAGCCTCAGGTAGCGCAACCAAAGCCGTTGCACGAGGACGGAGAGAGTGCTGTTCCTCCACCACGACCTACGATGCACCAGAAGTCGATATCCACTACAAACATTCTATCGCCACAGCCCGCCATACCTGCAAATGAACGGCTGCAGAAGGCAGCTTCCGTGTCAGCCCTCAATCTAGGCCATACAGTAGACGCGATAATGTCTACAACGCCCGCGGGCTCACCATTGCACAAGAGGAATGACGGCCCATTGAGTGCATCCAAGAGTAGGCTCTGGTCTGCGCTCCGGTCTGCAAAGAACATCTTTGCATCTTCCGCCAGTACGAGTGCCGCTGCTAAGCTTGAAGCTCACAGTAATTCACCGGCTCTTCACCGCTCCCCCCAGCGGGATGTGATTGGAGAATCGAAGCTTGCTGCAGTGTATAACATGCCTGGCGCGATGTACTCTAATGTGGACGTTCCACAGAGCCCGACTCGTAACACCTCGATAAAGACCACAAAGTCCATGGAGATTGATCGTAAACGTGAGAAAGAGCTGAAAGCACAGCAAAAAGCCGATGAGGAGCTGGAGAAGGCTCGTGAGAAAGAAAGAAGAAATGCCGCGAAACAGCAAGAGCAGCACCAAAAGTCAGAGCAGGCTGCAGCTGCAAAGCGGGAGAAGGAATCGAAAAAGATCGCTGTGCAGGATGAGCGACCAGTGTCAGCGGAGGGTGGTATCCCACAGGAGGAGAAATCGGCTCACAAAAGCATGCTTCCTGCTGGAAGACTACGGGCTCCAGGTCGGCCAGTACGACCTACAAAACAGGAGCAGCCAGCCGCCAGGCCTGCGCCTGTTTCAATACGTGTAGCGTCGCAGTCGCAACGGTTTGGCCAGGGAGCCTTGGCTCTTAACAAGTCCCAACATGAAGCTATGGCGCCTCCGCCACCACCAAAGTCCAACCTTCGTACGACATCTGCACAAGGTAGTGTACGAAGCTCGACCGCACCCAACAATGCTCGTGTCAAAGCGCTTGAGGCCGCTGCTCGCAAGAAGGAAGCGGACGAGAAAGCCATGCAAAAGAAGATGGAACAGAAGCGGGAATTGGAGCGTAAGCGTGCTGCCAAAGCTGAAGAGGAGCGACGTGCTGAGGAGGCACGCAAAGCTGCGGAACAACAGCGGATCCAAGAGGCAAGACTTGCTCTGCAACGTAAAGCTGAACAGCAAGCCGCAGAAGCCAAGCAGCGGGAACAGCAGCGCTACGAGCAGCAAAGACAACAGGAGGAGATGCAGCGAGCAAAAGCGGCACACGAGTTGGCTGAAGCTATCAAGCGTGAGCGTGCACAACAGCAACCGCAATCACAACCACGTAGCGATCTTGGTGGCACGCTGCGACAATTGACGAAAAGTGTTCTTGGAGATCACTCCAGTCGACCGCCTATCCAGGTGAATCCCGTGAAGCCACCTAAGCGCGTCTTTTCGCAGGAAGATGATATACCTCAGGTTGTGCCACAGCGACCTGGACTTGCGCGAGGGCCGCCTTCGTACCAGCAGAATGATGCGAAGCGCAGACGGACTAATGAGAGTGATGATGAGGAGCTTGACCCGCGGCATTCTGTGATGGCGCCACCGAAACGACCATCTAACATGCGCAAGGTAGGAGTAGAGTCTGGTTACCGTGGGTGCATAGCCGCTGACACAGTTTACAGGAGAGCACATTGAACAAGTTCCCACATGGATACACGAACGCAGCCGCACCGTCCACTCACCATGCTTCTAACATGTTCAAGGCGACTGTCACGGCGCAGCACCAGATACATCATACCATGAAACCCATGCCTAGCCACCCCAGCCAGATGGTGCAAACGTCCAATGCTCGGATTCCATTCGCCGAGAACGTCAACCCGCCCGCTCAACATCATGGTCATCACCAATATTACAGTGGACACGAGAACGCCCAACCCAACGGCGTCAACAAATTCAAGACCCCTGCTCGTCCCGCACAAGTCCCTCGACCACCCAAATCCGCCAAGTCATCGCCCATGTACCCTAATGGCGACGCCATTCAGCTTCCTGAGATCCAAACCGACAGTGAGGACGAGGATTCTGAGGATGAAGGCGCTGGTGGCGGGTTCCGCGCCCCATCTTGGGTCGACTCGCCTGCGCTCAAAGATCTGCTCACCCAACAGCAACTGCTCGACCCGGAGAAGGTGTTTGGACCAATACCTGAGCTGCGGATGGAGGAGGTGTTCAAGAACAACAAGAACCCGGAGCGGCTCAAGCGATTCCGCGATCGCGGCAGCTCCGCCATGTGGGTGGAGAGTGGCGATGCCGTGACGAGCGCGGAGAAGCGAAGGGACATGGAGGGGCGAGAGAGGGTAGTGAGGGATGGGGGTTGGCGGTTCGAGCCTAGTCATTGAGATGAAGATGATAGCTCTCTGGCTCGTAGTCAAGTGTGAAAAGTGTGCAGGTGGCGTTTGGGTTCTTACGATTGCTCAATGGTCGTGATAGATCGGATGATCATGCTGGAGTTTTGGATATGCATCAATGCTGGAGCTTTGCCTTGCGTCTGTTATGCATGCAACGCCACCTTTCACGATTGTGCTTGCGTTCATTTTCTCACCGTCCGCTCCCTCTCCCTCCCATTTCAAAAAATGTACTTGCCTGCCGTGCTTAGTTGACCCTACATACGCTCCATTTTCGGCCGGTAAGATGTCATGTACAGAAGGAATGGAAGTGGCCCACTGCTCAGAGGTCATCAACATGACATTGGCCTGGGTGCTTGATGCAGGTCACAACATCGCACTGGTACTTACTCTCCAATCCGAGAGTCATGACAATCGCCGGGCGAACAAGATGAAGTATACAATGGCGCGCTTTTGTGTGATTGTGCCCAAAGCAGATAATGATAGAATATGCTAAGAGTGCATGTAGATGTGATGGTTTCGGATCTTACCGTGGCGGTATATGTACTTTGATCTTATTACCATGAGAGTTTAAGCCGGGGTATGTAATACGATGTCAGCCTCCTTTTACTATGTCGACCAGGACAACGCATATGGCCACCCACGAGCAGGGTTGTAAGGATTGTTTTGATGTCGGCGCGTCGTCTGATGATTCGTCGGCGCATTTCCATTTCTCCATACCATATGTCAAAATCCAGTAGCACTGTCTGTACGAGACTGCGCGTGTAGGGAGAGTTGGCCGCCAATGTATCGAGTTTGTTTGGCATCTACCAGGCCCATCTTCAGGGGTGGCGAACGCGTGGGATTAAGCAACTGAAAAGGATAATAAGATTTCGATCCAAGGTTGGACCGTTGGTCGATCCCCAGAGACACCGTGCGCAAGCTCAGATTCATGTAACTGAATCATGACTGAAAATACCTGCTACCATGCAGGCCTGCTGAGTGACAGGTGCTACAGCAGGTTTTCTGCTCGCTCAGTCGTGCCAGGTTCGGCCAGTCGTGTCATTGATCCTGCATTCTTGAAGCGTGTGTTACGCGTAATGTATGCAAGCACCCTGCGTTTCCCCGCGTCCGAGGCCTGGTCTGGAGAAGGCTATCTTCACCTGCTGCATCCATTTATCCAAGTATTGGCTATATGGAGCTGCGTTGATAGACGCTCGAAAGGACGCAAATAGGTGTGGAGACGATGGTACCGTATATACAGCAGATAACCGAGTGAAACATTACCAAGACACCTCGAGGGTCGCGTCGAACCCCTAAGGCTGACTGGTGTGGTCTGAGCATGATTGGGCTACAACGAATCCTGCGCAATTTCCTGCCTGTGAGCGAGGACTCGAGCAGAGGTTTCATCGGCGACAAGGCAGGGGGAAAGTACTACGGATTCCTCCTCACAGTGGCATCATCTCGCGCGACGAACGTAGGTTGGTCAAAATGTGACAGGGCGATCATCGAGCTCCCGTCACGGGTATCTCCTCGAATACGAGCGTTATCTGTAACGCTCATCTTGTCGTCGACATACAGTTCGCAACGGTCGACTGGCGGAGGAAGGAGACTAGATTGGTTTGAGGTTGGAGGCTCTGGCCGTCGCCCGCACCAGTAGTCGATCCTAAAAGACCGTCAGACATAATCTCCGGATGCCAGAATGGTGCTCTCGTGCTGTGAACAATCTGTGAACGCGCAGGACTCACGGTACTGGAAGTGGAAGTCGGCCCTGCAGCGCTCATGCATAAGATACCAGATAGATTGCTTAAGGCAGAGTTCAATGCTGGCCGAGCAAGGTTCGGGACTTGGCCTGCTGCGGCTGAGGATAGGCCATGAATCCATGCTGGTTGTTGGCTCGTCGTTGTCATTGGCGGACTCGTGTTTCTGGTGGGATCTCGGCTTTTAGCTTCAATCCTGCCGCTGGGAAGTTCGTCGATTGTTGTGGCCACGGCTGCACGTGTCGCCAGCTTCCATCACTTCATCCTCACTTGGCCCTCACCCTCCTCCTTTCTTCGCTTGAACCATTGTGAATTGTTGCATCTGTGGGCTTGGGATTGAAGAACGAGAAACCGGAAAAGAGAGAACGACTGTCGGTTTCCCATTCACCGTTTCGAGATATCAACTACCACCCAAACACTACTCTTACCCACCAGAGTAACTGCCTCGCGTGCATTCCTGTCGCTTCCACCTACAGCATTCACCAATTCACCGTCGAGATACCAATTCTTCTTTCGACCGGACCAAGCAGTATCAGCTTTCTAATTCTTCCTTGAACATCACCTCGCCATATCCACAGTCCATCGACCGAGCTCGCGCCAGACCTTCATCGTCCGCTCGCTCTTCGCTATTTTTCTGACGAGACGTAATATTACAATCCAACAAAACAACCATGCGTTCTTCCTCCACCTTGGCCTTGGCCATCTCCGGCCTCGCCAGCTTGACCAATGCTCTGGCTACCATTGAGACCAAGGGAGCCAAGCTGTTCACCTCTGACGGCAACCAGTTCTTCATCAAGGGTATGAAATGAACCTCGATTTACCCCCACAAGCCTGTGCAACTGTGACTGACCGCGTCTGTGCTACACGATAGGTGTCGCCTACCAACTCACCAACGATGACCCTCTTGCCGCTGCAAGCCAATGCGAGACCGACGTCGCCCTCATGAAGACCATTGGCACCAACTCCATCCGTGTCTACCACGTCGACCCCACCGCGGACCACGACGCTTGCATGTCTGCCCTGTCAGATGCTGGTATCTACGCTTGGATTGACCTGGACACCTTCTCCACCTACATCATTGGTGACACCCCGGCATGGACCCAGTCCCAGTACCAGGCTTACGGTGCTGTGATGGATGCCTTTGCTGGTTACGACAACGTTGCCGGCTTCTTCGTCGGGAACGAGGTCCTCAACCAGCCAGCTCATGCCCCCGCCGCGCCATACGTCAAGGCCGCCATTGCTGACATGAAGGCTTACCGTGACAGCAAAGGCTACAGGAACTTCCCCATCGGTTACTCAGCTGCGGACATTGCTCAGCTCCGCCCCAACCTCCAAAACTACTTGGCTTGTGGTGACAGCGACGAGGCACGCACTGACTTCTTCGCCTTGAACTCATACGAATGGTAAGCATTCTCCCTGATGATGTGCTGGAAAGCATTTAACAAAGCGTCCACAGGTGTGGTGATGTCAACTTCGACACCTCAGGATACAGCAACCTCGCGTCCATGGCCTCCAGCTACAACGTCCCCATCTGGTTCTCCGAGACCGGTTGCAACGTCCCCATGAACTCTCCACGATCGTTCGCCGACCAGAGCGCCATTCTCGGACCAGACATGAACGATCACTGGAGTGGTGCCATCATCTACGAATGGGTCCAGGAAGGAAACGACTATGGTTTGATCTCTTACCCAGCATCTGCCGTCTCCGGCGAGCCCACTCCAATCCAGCCGGCCTGGGACAACCTTTCCGCACAATGGGCAACTCTCTCTCCCACCGGTGTCGCCGAGGCCAACTACCAGCCATCCTACAGCCCCCCAGCCTGCCCACCGTACACTGCTAATGCATGGGAGGTCTCTGGTGATGTTCCACTTCCAACCTTGGGTGCGGTCTCCCTTCCCAGTACTCACAGCACTTCCCACACGGTGGCCAGCACTACTGCCCCAGCTGTGACCAGCACTACCTCGCACGCTGTGTCCAGCACTACCTCCCACAGTACGTCCAGCGTCGTATCTAGTGTTGTGTCCAGCGTGGAATCCAGTGCTGTTGCTTCCAGTGCCGTTGCTTCTAGCGCAGTCACCAGCATCACAGCTACCTCCACGAAGAAGACCACCGCTAACAGCAGTAAATCCTCAGGCTCCTCCACTGGTGGTGATTCCAGCTCCTCCCCATCCTCCGCTTCTGCCGGCTCCACCACTGGCACCTCCAGCAATTCTGGTGACGCCGTCAGCAATTCCGGCAGCTCTTCCAGCGGCAGCCCCACCCAAACTCGCGAGTCGACCTCGCAATCGTCCGGCGCAACCGCTGTCAGCGGATCCGCCACACCTTCTCCTACCACCGGCGCCGCCAACAGCGACATGAAGACTTTGAGCTACTCTCTTAGCGGTCTCGGCGCTCTTATTGCTTGCATTGCATTCATGTAAACAAAACACCAATAGAGCTAGAGGCATCACGCAGATCGTTGCATGAAGAATGGGATTAATGTTTTAAAGCGGGAAAGACGATCTCAAAGAAGATTGTCAGGTTTGATAGCTTTTAGCTTCGTACACAACTCAATACAGTTGACAATCATTTTCTTCTGCTCGTGCTTCTTGAAGGCTTTCTTTCGTCCTCCATCAATAAGCTACTGTTTTAAGTATGTTGCTTTGGACGAATCATTAACCGGACCAAGTCTACTGCAGTCAAGACATGTAATTTTGGTACCGGCACCTTCAGTCTTTACTAAATATCCGCCGCCTTCATACATCTATAGTATTCTGGTATTGCATGTGATTGCGGCTAGATCCGTAGATAGTGGCTAGCTTGACTTGCGCATACAGCTCGGTATATCATGTCCATTGATCAAGCTTAACTTCCAATCTCACAACCACACGCGCATCAAATTATACTTCAAGCAATTGCTGCAACCAAGAGTAGCGCTGCAACATGGCGGCCTACGATCCTCCACCCTCTCCAATTCCGCACGAACGACTCACGAAACGTGATGTCCGCCGCCATCGAATCATGGATCGATTAAACCAAATGATCGACGATTTCAATACGAATCAGCACCAGCACTACCGCGCCCAACTCCAAGCGGTCCAAGCTGACATGACTCTCATCATCAATGCCGATCCCTATACAGATCTTGAGCTGGAGAATGGCGGGGACGAGATTCGTGCCATGGTGGAACAGCTCGGGGCTCCGCTACCCAACGATGAAGCGGCACGGCGAGACTATTGGGCGCTCGCGGGGAAGCGATACGCACGATTCATGGGCGAGGTCAGCGATGCGGCACAATTACGAGACAGCGAGCTGGTCGCGTTGGACGAGCACCACCGCGATGCGATCGCATATCTGCGGCGGCAGACGGAGCAAAAAATGCACCAGGCCGAGGAGGAACATAAAGCGCTCTCGGGCACGATCCGGCAACGGCTGATCGCCAATATCTCCAAGAAGCGGAATGCGTTGAGTCGCGAGAAGGAGCAGTTCGATATCGCGGATACCAATTCCTTGCTGTTCCATCCGGCGCAGTTCAGCATCAACAACCCAGTGTCGCCGAGTAATGGACAAAATCGCAAGACGAGACATCTCAGACATCGGGCGACGAGTCCTGGGGATGCGGTGGAGGGTGCGAAGCGGAAGAGGAAAGCTGCGGGAGGAGAGGAGGATGGGAATGAGAGCCCGGCGCCGTCATATCGGATACCGCCTCCGCCTGATGCGCTCGGAGGAGGGAGAAGTCCGTTCAAGGATGCGCGCGATAGAAGTGTGTTTCAGCAGTACGAGGCGCCGGCTTATAGTATTGAGAAGCTGTTTACCGAGAAGGAGTTGGCGTTGGCGACATCGACCGCACAGCAAGCGACATGGCGCTACTTCAATCAACCACAACCACAAGACACAAGCGCCAATGGCAATGATACTGCAGCTCCTTCGATCGAAGGTGACCAGAATGAGACCGGGGAGCATGACAACGTCCCACCGACGGCGGAAGGAAGTGCAGTTGCAACACCGCCCCCTGCAGCCCCTGAAATGGAACGAACGATCTCCCAGCAAGTCCTGACTCGCGGCGGCGCCAAAGCAAATCCACTCGCTGCGCTCAACGACCTCGCTGCCCTCGCGAGCGCTGCCTCTGTCACAACCCGACGCGACCCTTTCATGCCTACCGTCCCCATTCACCACCCAGCCGCCCGCTCCGACAAAGCCGGCGCCCCAGCCCCTCCACCTATCAGCGCTCTCGACCTCGAAAGCGACTTCGCCATGATGCGTAGGCGCGACTCATCCTCTCCCTCGTCCAACGACAACGACGTCGAAATGGGCGGTACCAACTCCTTTGACGTTCTTGCCATGGACCCGCAATCCTCCTCCGCCGCCGACATGCGCCGACACTTCCTCGACCAAGCCCTGAGCACCAAGTCCACCACCCACCCCTACCGCCTGCCTCTCACCGACGTCGGCCCCGCCATCCTCGGCAAAGCCGTCGAGCGCAACCTGCACACCGGCTTTGCGCCCGCGGCACCTATCGTCGCGGTCCTCGAACAGCGCACGGGCGGCCGCGCACGCGCCAACGACGCCGCGGCAGCCTTGGCTGGACTGGCGGGCTCGTCATCGTCGGCGATGGCTGCGGCATTGCAAGGCCGACTCGCTGGTGGCGCGGGACTGGGCGGTGAGCCGATGAGTCGCACCACGAGCCTTGGTGCCGCGAGCGAGGGCGGCGATACCCTCGCGCCGCCACCTGCGACGACAGGAACGAGGAGAGGGAGAGGAAGGTTGGTATGATACTTTAATACCCGGATCTAGGGTTCGAGGTTTATTCTTCAATAGGCATCAATGATGCGAGTACTCATAACAAGACCGGGGCGCAATGGAGTTTAGTAGGAAGGGAACTGCAATGGGGGACTGTTTTGGCTGGGGTTTGGGATCTGGCGATTGTTGCCGTTTATTCATATCCTTCAATCTTTAGAGGCTTGTGGGATCTTGGAGAATGCCTTGTAGCGTAAAGACGGTATTCTTAAAAATGCATCTTAGGCCATGATATAGTCAGCTCTGATGAAACGATCGGATCTGCTCACATATTTCTCCTTCTGTTCGTGTCAGAGTTCTCTCTCGCCATGACAGTAACAAAGTAAGGTGAACATTGGAGATGAAAGAATATGTCACAGCAGATGCACAGTCATGGTCGACACCATCGATATACGAGACATGGAAAGAACATGTAGACGCGGAGGAGAGGAGGGAGTTTTTTGCAACAGAAATCCCATTGTTTTTGCTATCTAACTACCCAGGTACTTTTGGTGTGCTCGATAAGATAGTATCGGAGAAGAATCGCATCGCTAAGCGCAAACAGTATGGTAGCAGTACAGTACAGTCCTTTTTATGATTCTCACGACTTGTATGGGTGTGTGCTTGTCTTGCGCCAGCCAGGCAGTCTGCCTCCTTCGACCTGTTCCTGCTTGAGCTCCGTGTCGAGCTGAGTCGAGTGTTGTTAGATTGGTCATTAGTCGTTGTCGTCTTTTGGGGGGTTTTTGGGTTGTATTTTCTTTGTGGGGTGGGGGTGTAAAGCCATGTTTGGAAGCAGAAGCTAGGGGCAAGAAGCAGAAAGCGTGGATAGGACAAGAAAGCAAGAAGCTTTTTTCTAAGCAGTTGCAGTGGTCGGGATGCAATACTGCTCGTTCGGTAGGTATCCCGCAGAAGTGGAGATCATGTGTGGACAGCAGCTGAGATGAGGCTCAAGCTGGCATCAGGACGTGACGACGCAGCTCACGGTCCAGTGGTGAACGGGACCTCAGGCCCGGCGATATCCTCACTGCCGATCATGGTGTTGGAGCCGGTAATCGAGGCCATGGAGTTCTCCGGAGTTTCCTGTAGCACCTTTGCAGTTGGGGAAGGAGTCGCGCCTTCGGTTTGAGTCTCGATATCACCATGCTTCTCGTGACCGCGGACGTAGGCATCGCGCTTGAGCTGCAAGAAGTCGAAGCCGGGCTGGGGGACACCACCGGGAAGAGCGTGAGGGAACTGGCGGGGCTCAATCTTGGTAGCGCCGGAAGATGCAACGTTGAAGCCAGCTTCGGTAACCGTGTCGTCCTCGTCCTCGTCATCAGCAGCATCAGCATCAGCATTGGCAGCATCGGCAGCGTCCGGTCCAACAGAGATGATGGATCTGCCCTGGTGCTGATGAGCACGGAGATCTTCGGCGAGCTCCTTCTCGATATGCGCCACAACCGCGCCAGCAGTGTTGATATGAGTTGCGTAGCCAGAGACGGTGGTCGTGGTCGTGGTATAGTAGTAGTCACTGGGGGTGGGCATGACGTGCTCCTCGCAGTGGATCTGGCCATCGACGACGCGGCAGTGGTGGGGGAACTTGTTGTCGTGGTGGCCTTTCACGGCAGCAGTAGAGATGGTGGCAGCTTCGTGAGTGTGGACTGCCGTCTGATTCCCATGATGCTTGGTGCAGCGAGCCTTGCCAGTCACATTGTGCCTGCTTAGATCATGAAGGTCGGCAAGGATCTTGACCAGACGTTTACCACAGTGGACTTCCCCATTGATTGTATGGCACCAGTCACGACGCTTCTCCAGATCCTGAGGAACGCCAGTGGCAGCGACAAATTCGTAGACAGTCGTGGTGGTCTCCGCATCGCCGTTGTTGATGGCAGTAGCAATCTTGTGATGCTTGGTGCAGGAAGTCGCATGATGCTTGGTGCAGGTGATATTGTGATGCTTGGAACCAGTGACCCTAGCAGTCCCGTTGTGCTTTGTGTGGTGTTCTAAATTCCTGACAGCATCAGCCAGCTTGTTGAACTCATTAAGCTTGGAGTGGAGTGAGTCATTGCGCTTTTCTAGCTCCGACGCCTCGGTGGTGGTAGCAATGGACTGCGCAATAGTCGCGGTGGTCTCCTCATCTTCTTCTGTGGATGTGGCCGAAGATTTGTGGTGCTTGGTGCAGGTCTCAGTCTTGTGGTGCTTCACGCCGGTAACCTTTGCCGTTCCGTTGTGCTTGACATGATGGTGGCCCACGCCGAGGACGTTAGCTAGCTGCTCGCCACAAAGAAGTTTGCCAAGATAGACACGGCACAGATTGCGTCGCTTTTCCAGATCAACGGGAATATGGGTTGCCTCAGGAGTCGAGGCAACGGTAATAGTGGTAGTGACGTCCTCCGCGACAGCAGTCTCGCTCACAGCGTTGATGAAGGGTGTCTCGGTGAGGGTCTGCTTGAGGTGTGTGGCGTTGAACTCGGCAATCGAAAGGCTTTCAACTCTCCATTCGTGCTTCAAGTTGAACCATTTCTCACCACAGAGGAGCTTACCATGGTGTCTACCACAGTTGTCCCAACGAGGCTCCAGGTTGCCAGTTTCGCGAACGGCAGGCTCACCAGTCAGAGTGGCGGCCGGAGTGACAGTAATAGTGGTGGTAGTGTAGTAGTAGTTTGCGTTGCGGATGACGTCTACGAGAGAGTTTTCGGCGACGACGACGCGGCTCTCCTCAGCAGCATGCTTGCGATGGGCAGCGTCAAAAGCCGAACCACAAAGGACTTTACCGTGGACTCTGCCGCACAAGATATGACGCTTGTCAAGGTCGTCAGTGCCCTCGACAAGAGCAGTGGCTGCGGTTGGAGTGATGGTTGGTCTGACAGTAGTGGTAGTGTCGAAGCTGTGAGTTGTCTTGCCACTGTGCCTGGCTGTATAGTTGATGATTTTGTTAGTCACACTTTTTGATTCAACATTCAGTCAGTAGACTTACGGCAGTGCAGGAAGTTATCGACCCAGGTGCACAAGTCACGACGCTTATCGTGGGTTATGCCTCCGACAATGCAGTGGGTTGGGGTTTCGCCGGCGTTGAAGTTCTGGGGGCCACAGTGTCGACCAAAGCAGTTACCATGATCGGAGGGCGCGAAGTATTGTTCACAATCCTCAGAGATGACAGGGCTAGTGGTGGTGATGGCGCTGAACGCGGCGGTAGACGTGGCGAGAGACGTGGCGAAGGACGTGGCGGCGAAGGTCAAGGACGAGCCAGTTGTCGTCGAGACTGGGCCCATTGGGCTACTGAGCACCTCAGTGACGATGCCCAGAAGGAACAGAAGCAGCACCTTGAAGTACATCTCGGCGGTGTTGCTTGTGAAATAGAGAATCTGAGGGAAGGGGGATTCAGCGAGCAGGTATTTCAGGAATAGAGAAGTTCATAAATTCAGGGGAACTGAAGAGTGAAGGGAAGAAGCGTTGGTGGACATATGATCCAAGAGACAGAAGGAAGAGCTTTATGTACTCTAACGAGGACATACTTACCTTCTGTTCGTCCTCACGAAAAATCTAGTCATTGGTAGTGAGATGACCAGACATAAAATAGATGCCTTTCATCTGCATGACGTACCAACGAAGACCTGAGGAATGAAACATCAGTCCAATGCTTGAACCCAGAAGTAATGAAAGTAAGAAAGTTGAGAAAAACGGCAGGATCGGAACCAATCTTGTGAAATTGACTACAACCACGAGGAAGCCTCCATACTCAAGCATTCCCGGGAAATTGCATGACTGTGCATGTGAGCGAGACCGTAAATCATGGATGTCTCTCGATATGCTCAATAAGCCAATAAGCACGCTTCCATAAGGCGTGAGGACAGCTAGGACAATGGGAGCGACAGTATCTTTGTTATATGTAGACCTTAGCCAAGCACTATGCTTTCCATTTGAGTGGCTGTTGCTGTGACCGACCGAGAAGGTCTCTACGCTCGATCAAGAGGTGAGGTCAAGAAGAAAACTAACATTGTCCAAGCCAGGATTCTGGTTGAATATAGTCACGTGATCGGGCTGTGCAGAATGAAGCATGTCGCATCCTTCACTCCTTAAAACCGTCTCCTCATGTCTTTGCGATTGCGCTCCGACATGGTTGGACTGAAAGTAATCATCCTCCGGGCTCGGAACCTCGCCATCATTAGGAAGATAAGCTTGGCTTCAGAGGAGGGCGATGAGTAAGTCTTCACGTCGGGAAAAGTTCCGCAACAATGCCGAGGAGAGGATACTACTACAACCACACGTTAGCTCAATCAGCTCATCACTTGCTGTCTGGTCTTGATACACGAGTAGCTGCTTTGATAAAGGCAAAAGTCGGCTGATGATGCAAGTAATGTTGACGGGAGTCACACATTGAGATGAAGAAACAAAGACGGTGACCGGATTAAGCTGCGGAGCTCAGTCGGAATAGCTGCCATATTGCCTTTGTCAGCACTCGCCATGCTGCATGTGTTGTACAGCAATGACGGTGAAAAAGAGCGAGAGAAAATATGGCTCACCTTTCGTTTCTTCATCTGGACTTGATCCCGCGAGAGGCAAGACTCTATGAAGTGGTGACTTGCTACAAGCCACAACAACATCGATATGTCGACCCATCGCTGGCGAGAACGCAAACTGCCAGTGCAGCAGCTTACCATCCTTGGTGAGTATTTGCGGGCTCCCGGCATAGCATGTTAGAAGACACTGACTTTCTCTCCAGCAATATGTCGCTTCGCCGAGCCCATAGCGAGCACATCCATCTTCCCATATCTGCCAGAAATGGTCAAGTCATTTGGGGTGGCGGAAGCTGATGTAGGTAAATGGGCTGGCATTTGTGCCGCTATGTTTTCTATTTGTCAGGCCACGGTAGGTGTACCTTGGGGTCGCTTTTCCGATATACACGGCCGCAAGATTGCGATACTTCTTGGTCTCTCCTCGACCATGATCACGACTTTGCTCTGGGGCTTCAGCACCAGTCTACCCATGGCCATCGTAGCCCGAGCTCTGCAGGGCATGGGGAATGGTAACGTGGGGATCATTCGTACGACTGTGGCAGAGATGGTCCCATTCAAAGAACTGCAGCCGCGAGCGTTCAGCCTGATGCCGGTTGTCTGGAACATCGGCTCGATATTTGGTCCGATGATTGGCGGTGCACTTGCAAATCCGTATCGAGTGGAACCCGGCCAGAAGATTGAGAATCCACGATTGTTCGAAGCGTATCCTTATGCGCTGCCGAATATTATCGCAGCATGTTTCTTTGCTTTCGGCATAACGAACGGGATCTTGTTCCTCGAGGAAACGCTTGAGACACTGCAGGGGCGGAGGGATTGGGGTCTTCGACTTGGGGACAAGCTTGTTGCATTCTGTAAAGCTGTTTTCCAGCGGCTGAAGAGAGATCCACGCCGGATTGTACGAAGTGGGCGATCGAAAGATGAAGATGCCGAAACGCTGCTTCGACAGTCGGACGACGCAGAATCCACCCGCGATGCGCATCCGCCTCCTACCAAAGCCACCCAAACCCGACCATCCCTGCGCGATGTTCTCACCAAGCAATCCATTCTCAATCTGATAGCGTACACTTTCCTGGCTACTCACACCATGGCCTTCGACCAGCTCCTCTCGGTCCTCCTCGCTTTTCCTTCCCTGGCCTCACGCGACCCTGCCACCACCGCACCAGACCCAAACAACCCACTACGATTCGCAGCCGGCTTCAGTTTCGACCACTACTCCATTGGCGCCATCAGCACCGCCACGGGACTCGTCAGCATGCTCATTCAGTTCTTCGTCTTTCCACCAGTGGCCCGCTCCTTCGGCATCCTGCGTTGCTATCGCATCTGTTCCTTTGCCTTTCCCGTGTTCTATGTGCTAATGCCATTCACGGCCTTACTTGCTTCGCGACCTTCGCAGATCACCGCACTCCTCGCGATCGTTCTGCTCAAAGCGCTCGGCGGCATCTTCGCGTACCCGTGCAGCACGATCCTGCTGACCAACTCCGCCGCGAGTCTGCGCGTGCTTGGCACACTGAACGGCGTTGGGACATCGGTTGCTGCGGTCGGTCGCGCATGTGGGCCCGCGGCATGCGGCTGGGTGTTCACAGCTGGCGTCAAAGCTGGCTACGGTATCGCGCCGTGGTGGATGATGGCAGGGATTGCGATGCTGGGTGCGATCCCTGTACTATACATTGTGGAGGGAGAAGGATTTGGCGGTGAGGACGTTGAGGTGGAGCGAGAGGCTGAGGAGGATGAGGAGGCATGTATAGTAGGTCAGCCTGCTGGAAGCAATGGCCCTAGACACAGCGAAGAGGCTGTCGAAGACGTAGCGGAACCTCATTCTGAGACCGGACGACCGGACCTGCTTGCCGAACCTCTCGTCATGGGTCAGGCCAGTAGACGGTATAGCGATAGTTTGGGTCACAGTCTCAGCGGTGCAGCAAGCTACTGAAACCAAAAAGATTGCTTTACGGAACAGTTTATACATCATCATAGAAAGTCTATCTCTTCGTCATGTCCAGATCGGCCCTCAACACCATTCCCATTACCATTCATACCCGTGCCACCAAATTCGTCCTCTGGTAAGTCATGTTCCACGCCTGCGTCTTGTGTATCGTCGACTTCTTCGTCGAGATCTTCGATCGGCCACGTCAAGATAACCGCCACACCACCCAGACCCTCGAGCCTCTTCCCGCTCTCATGCATGCTGCTCAACACTCTGACCTCACCCCCTGCTTCCTTGACCTCATCTACCACACCCACCCACTTCTTCCGTACCGCAATGTCCTGACTTCGGAACAGCGCGTTCGAAATAAGCACGACGCCACCACCTTTGCCCACCGCGCCTTTCGACACCGCGAGCATGCATTCCTTTGGCCCATACCACGCCTTAGCGTCGTCCTTACGCACGAGCTCGAAGAAACGATCCATGAGTAAAGTCTCGCGCGCGAATTTCGTATCAGAAAGCTTGGACGTCACAGCTGGGGATGCGAGGACTTCCGCGAGGCTGTGCAGATGGCCTGAAGCCGAGTGCGCGACTGTAGTCTTCTGGACGAGGTTCTGTAGAAGTCTGTTGGTTCCTGTAGAAGCCTGTGTCTTGATGAAGGATTGAAACGATTGCGCTGTGAATCCAGGGGAAGCGAGGAGAAGAGGTTTCGGGTCGGTCAAGTCACCGATTTGGCGAAGTAGGGTGTCCAAGGTGGTCTGGTAAAATCGCTGGAGAGACTTGTCGTGGTCAGAGGAGCCCGCACGCTTCTTTGGGAGGTTGACTTCGATCCGCTGTCTAAGAATAGTCTGATGGTCGGTGATGAGACAGATGTTGGCGAGACCTTCCTGCATCACGACAGCCCAGAGCTGGGCCTTGGCATCTTGGTTGATGGACTCTTTCAAGATCTCCAAAGCCACGCTGTCCCAACCATCGGCTTTCTCCAAGGTGAAATTACGCTGCAGCTCGAGATCCAGAGTATGGAAGCCTCCGAGCTTGACATACTTGTTTTCTTCTGCCACGCGACCAGATACATGCAACTGCGCAGCCTGCGGATCGAAGTCCAGTTTCGTCACTCGAATGGTCAAGGTCGTATGCACACGATCGACACTGCGAGAGCCCGAGGAGGACTCTTGGGTAACTTTCCGCATGGCCGAGGCGCGCAGCAGGTCTGTCGGACGGATGAGATTGTAGGCGTGCCACTATCCATGCTGTCAGGTATGGAGTGGGCGTCTCAGGTTGATATTACAGACTGGAAAGATGCTCATACCATGTCCTCTGGTTCCTCCGGGAGGAGAGTGGCTGATCCTGAGCCATCTTTCCTTTCAATGGCTGATTTGATGAGCCGCATGTTGTCGATCGTACTTCGCAAGAGACGAGCGTGCGGTGGCAATTGATCTCGTCGAACGCCCGTTGAAATGTTTCGTACGAGCCCAACCCCGCTGACGCAATGCAACCCAGTGTGGCGCACTTCAGCCCGCAGCTTTGGCCGCAACACTGCAGGAAATCCGACACGTTATGTCCGAAGCGAGATATGGGAACGTCTATAACATGATCTTCTACCATATTTAATCAGTCTACATCGATCGCTGTCCTTTCACATCTTCCCTCACCAACTGAGTAATGCAAGCTCTGAGACGCCTGCAAACCCTCGCACAGCATACTTCGCCATCCCAGACTCGAGCCTTCGACTCCGCAGCTTCAACCATGGCGAGCTTCAACATCAATTCAAAGCTACGGATGAACTCTGGACACGATATTCCAGTATTAGGTTTTGGTAAGTCCTTGGATATCTGTTACAGGTTTCGGAAGGCTCGACCGAAAGTAGTCCAGTGCTGCCATGATGATCAATCGATACCAGTCATCTCACCATGCCTTCAACTCCAGCTAACGTTTCGACATAGGGGTATATCAAACGTAATGAACACCATGATTTCCTGAAAGCACTTCACTGTAATATCTAATAACTCGAACACCAGACCAGCAGATGTCGCCGAAAATGTGACCTCTCACGCCATCCTCTCCGGCTACCGCCACGTCGACTCCGCCACCGCATACCGGAACGAGCAGCCGTCGTCGGCAGGAATGCTTCACGGCGCATCGAAGCTCTCCATCCCTCGATCCCAGCTCTTCTACACATCCAAGGTCCCACCGAAATGTATCAACTACACCGACGCGAAAGCTTGCGTCGATCAGAGCTTGCAGACGACCGGGCTGGACTACATCGATCTGTACCTCCTACACGCTCCATACGGCGGCAAAGAGGGCCGCCTCGGCGCGTGGAAAGCACTCGTCGAAGCCGTCAATGAGGGCAAGGTGAAATCGATCGGCGTGAGCAATTACGGCGTACAACATCTTGAAGAACTGGAGGAGTGGCAAAAGGTCTGATTCCTCCTGTCCTTATCCTTACCTAGGCATGCGAACCTCTGCTGATTCCACCTCCACCCACGACAGACCCAACCAGCATCTCAGGCCGGCATCCTCAGCGTCAACCAGATCGAGCTGCACCCCTGGCTCGCTCGCCCAGACATCGTGAGCTGGTGCCAGCAGCGCTCCGTCGTGCTCGAAGCCTACAGCCCGCTGGTGCGCAACACGCGCGCCGACGACCCACTGCTCGTGCCGTTGGTGAAGAAGCACGGCAAGTCCGCCGCGCAGATCCTGCTGCGCTGGGGCGTACAGAAGGGGTTCGTCATCCTACCGAAGAGCGTGACGCCGTCGCGCATCGAGGAGAATGCGCAGATCTACGACTTCGCACTCGATGAGCAGGACATGCAGAGCTTGGAGACCGGGAAGTACGAGCCGTGCGCGTGGGATCCGACTGTGGCGACGTTAGAATCGTAGAGGGGGCGAAGAACGACCCCTGCGGGCGCATGGCGTCGTACTTAGGTGGGATTTTGGAATGAGAACGAATGGTAGATGTACAAGACTTTTTAGGTATTCGATCTGTAGCGAAGCTACAGCTACATGGGCGCGTATTGACGGTGCTCATCGAAGTATGCTGTGGATCATCAAAGCCAGCGCCAAGTGTGATATGTACACTGAGGCGGTCATCATCGTTATCATTCTACTTCACTCTTGCCACACCTGCCCGATATTTGTACCAGCGGCGGAATACGCCATCTCACCATTGAAAGCAAAAGGCGCCATACTGTCGCCCAAGAACCAGCCATCGAGGCCATCAACCTGTAAGCTGTCGACACCTCCTAGCGCAATATCCATCGCCTGCTCGAATCCCGATCCCCAGCCGAAGTCCGGATTTTGATTGGATGGGTCTACCATGCTGGACTGCTGAGCATCTACACCAGAAGGTGCCATGGAATACATGCTGTTGCTCGTTTGTCCGTTGTAGGTTTTGGTGTTGTTACTACCCTGTCGTTGTCGATGATTGAGTAGCTTTGAATCAGGATGAGGCGGTTGGACAAACTTGCTATAGTCCATTATTGTCGGTACGTCAAATGTCCAGTCTTGCCCCGGTGAAGGTCCGGTCGTCTGCTGCTGGGTTTGTCGATCTCCAGTCGCCAGCTGGCTGAGAAGATGTAATGGCGTCTGGTTGAATTGTGCTTGTGGACGACTTTGTTCTTGATCCTGTGTTTGTATTGGTGGTTTAGACCGCAGACCAGCCGCCATATTCTCTTTGTGCTTGGCAAACCATTCCCGAAGTATTGCCAAAATAACCAGGACTTTGGGCGGAGGGAGCGCTCCTGTCCCATCTTCTGTAACTCTTTGGAAGAGCGCAACGAGTTCTTCGACATAATGATCTACACGTAGATCCTCTACCTTGATCATCTTGCCGACCTCGCTGTTCGGTGTGCAAACTGAAACGTGCATCTTGATCAGAATGACGAGAGCATAGACACAACGAACAAAGAAGAGCAACATGGGTAAGCATCTGATGGTCTCAATATCGAATGCAAGCATCGTATCCAAGATACCGTGAGCCGCTTTGAGGCAAGCCTCCAATGCCGCTATCTGATTTGGGGTCAGTGTATCCGTAGTGTTGTTGACACTTTTCAGCGACTCTTCTGTAAAGGGAAGTCGGAAATCCTCGATGTTATGATTGAAGTGCAATGCAATCTCGTGCAGGTAAAGACTGGTGACGTGCTCGAAAAATTGCAGAGTAAGACCACGGCATTGTGGTGGGATGCTTTCTTTCCAAGTCTTAAGCTGGTTCTCGAGTACTGTCAAGGCATATGTGACCTTGGGATCAGTGATGCTGATAGTGGCCGTGTTGTCGTCCATGAGAAACTGCAAGCCGATGTCTTCGCAGATGTGCTGAATTTTGACGTGCTGGCAGAAAAGCTTATCCGATGGGCAGGCGTCTGGGTGAGATTCGAGGACCTCAATGCTCTCCTTCATGTAATTTGTCCATCGGACAAGGTTAGGACGACGCAGCACCATGGAAGCACTGTTCGTGGTTAGCAAACGCGATTCTTAGAGTTGTCATAACATCTGAGTTATCCTCACCTAGCACATAAATAGTAGCACGTCAGCCATGCTCTGCGAGCCTCAAGGGTGTCGGAGTCTTGTGGTAATGTCTTTTGCTGCGCAGGAGTAAACGCGGCATTAGGACCACCGAAACCTCTCCTTGCTTTGGCCGGATTAAAGCGCATGCCAAGACCAATGTCCAGGGCCATGACAGCTGCCATATGTAACAGTTGATAGAAGTTGGTTTTTTCTGCATGTTCCGGCGGCTTGTACCAAAGTGTGATGACCTGCATCGCCTGGACGAGTTCCAACGATTTGGCTCCGTTCCGGACTACGCAATCCGCTATGGCGCCCACGGCCTCCTGCGCAATAGCACGGCAGACATCAATGTGTAACATGCCATGAGAGGCAGCAGACAGAATACAGACATATAAGATAGGCTTCTCCTTGAACAGCGATTCTACCGTAGCGTCCGGTGGCAAGACTACTGCTGGTAGGTTGGGGAATAGTTGCGTCTTGTATCTGTCGATGAGTGCAGCAGCCTGCTCTGAATTGACGAGTGTATTAATACGATCGACGAATTCATCGGGCGATGTTCGATGCAGGTAGGTCTTCAGATCTGGATTCCCAACCAAAGACTGCTCCATGTGAAGCATCATCTGTGCGGCATCTGGCCTTGTCCCTGATGACTGTTTCATCGCCGCATTCGCATCGTCGTATAAAGGCACACTTCGTATGCTCGGCTCGTCGGTTCGACGACGCTTATGAGAGGACGCCGGAGTGTCTACACTGCTATACACCGAAGTCACCGCTGGACTTTGCGTGTCTGATGAGTGAATCTGGTTGGTGATGCTGGGTCTGGACGCCGAAGCTGGGATATGCTGTTGCTGATGCAATGCCGCCGTCAGGGCATCTAGCTTCTTCTCCAGCTCGGCGACTCTGCTATCCGCCTTCTTCTGCCTTTTTCTGCTCGGCTGAGTGATCACACATGGTCGACCGGCTTTGGCACAACGTTTGCAAGGGATCTCTGGGTGTGCAGGATCCTGGTCGCATCGGACTTTCAGTCCTCGACATGCTTCACAGGCCCGCGGCCGCTTGGCATCCTCTGCAGCTTGGCCATCGTCGCCCTCCTGCCCCTCCTGACCAGCTGAGAAGTCGTGATCGTCGTCGTGAAGAGGATCCCTTCGGCCTGGCTCTAGTGACTCATGGTATGGAGCAGTGTGTTGTTGGGATGACCCAGGATACTGATAATATGGTTGCGGCGGCTGGCTGGGATATGCTGTCTGACCTTGCGTGTGGTGCTGTTGATGTTGGTGGTGAGAGTGGTTTTGCTGCTGCTGAGGCGACTTCTGCGCGAGCTCGACGTAATGTTGCGTACTGCCAGACGGTTCTGCAAGACGAGGGTCGATTTGGTTGGCGCTCATGCTTGCGATCGGATGATGAGAGGTCGGTGTCGCGGCGGGTCGGAGGCCGTTCTCACCGTTGATGCGATAACACAGTCGACACTTTACCCGACTACTTGTGATTAGACATGAAATGAACCTCAGATAGGTGAAGCCTTTTCATTGTTGCCTTGCAGATATTGGCTCGCAAAGTATTCGCTGCAGAATTCCATGCATCGAAGGATTCGAGCCGAGCTGCGTGTGATGCATACATGGACAGGCGACAGAGGAATTGCGTTAGTCACGTGATCCAACAGAACACTCTCGAGCCTGAGTATCGGAGCAGGCGTTATATACATGAACCTCATAGCATGCCAAACCCCAATGCCGTATCTCATGATCATCAAGATCTTGCGTTCTATTTATGGACTTCACGTAGCAGAACATTATCCAAAAAGCTGCAATCTATGGTGATTGTGGGATCATGCCAGACTCCGTCCGTTCTAACCTACCACTTCTGTCTTGCTGGCTTTTCAGATGCTCCATCAAGATCTCGGTCAAATTTTTAAGCTTGAGGGGCTTGGTAAGGAACAGATCCACTCCGGAGCCAAAAGCCTCCTGTCTGGACTGGGCAGACTCCATGGCGGTCAAGGCAACGATCGTGCTTTGATGAATGCCTCTGCTGCGTTCGTAGGCACGGATCTGACGTGTGGCTTCCAAACCTGACATCACGGGCATAGTCAGGTCCATGAAGATGATTGTGATCGGAGTCAGGAGGGGTGTAGGTTTATGCTCTGCGTCGGCAGTCTTCTCATCACTTGGCGCTTCACGTAGATTGTGATCCTCTTTGTATCGATCCACTGCTTCCTGGCCGTTGCTGGCACACTTGAAGTCGTGCCCGTTCTTGCTCATATACTCTCGAAGAAGAGAGAGGTTCAGATCGTTATCATCCACGAGAAGAGTTGAGAGCCCAGACCTGGGAGCTGGAGGACGTGTTCTAGTACGGACCAAGAGTGGCTTCTTGACTGGTGTTGGTTGAATAGCCGCGCTAATTTGGGACTTCGTATTGTCCGAAAAGTCAGACGTGGCCGGGCTCGTAAGTATCAGGGGTGTCGAAGTGTCAGGGCTGTCTTGCAGTGCAGGCTCCACGGGACTGATTCCAGAATACCTTTCGAAGCAAGCCGCGAGCGCTTTGGTCAGCTTTCGTGGGCCTAGAGGTTGCCCAATCATGACCCCTTTCTTCATCTGCGTCACGCCAGAGCTGAATAACGCTCGCGAGGAAGCAACCGAGTGACACAAGATCAACACGGGTCTCTCAAGAATTGCTCGTTCCACGTCGTTCCTTGCGCCATACTTGGCCAAACTGCGCGCCTTATGCTCCAGGATGATGAAGATGTCTGCTTCGGTGTCGTCTTGCGCAATACGCATGTTGTGACCATTACAAGCTGCTGCGATAGATGATTTCAGAACATCCCTGGCTTCAGTCGAGCGCTCTTCGCCCTCGCCATCCTCATCAAAGTCGACCATGGCATATTTACTAGTTGCCAGCCACTCCACTGCAGCGGGACTAAGACCGGACTTCGAAAGCGACCGCGACCTTTGTCCTCGATGAAGTGGAATCTTGATCCGGAAAGCAGTGCCCACCCCCTTGCTGCTTTGCACATCGATGCTCCCTCCCATTTCTTTAACAATACCACGAACCAGGCTGAGACCCAGTCCAGTGCCTTGCGAGTTCGAGTCCTCTTGAGTGAATGCTTTCCACAAATTGTGACTGAGATATTGACTCGACATGCCTCGACCACTATCCAAACAGGCAAGTTCCACGGTTCTGGTGGCTTCATCCGCCGATCCTTCGCGAGGTGGAACGGCGGAAAGAGAGACTTTAAGGTATCCGCCTGTGTCTGTATACTTGATAGAGTTCGCCACCAGATTTTGGACTATTCGTTTCCAAGCGCCAGAGTTGACCCGGTACCACCACCCTTGTTCTCCAACGTTGGTAGAGTCCACTACCAGGACAACTTTAATTGGTGCACTGCTCATGGAACGTGGCAAGCCGGGCCGATCGCCTTGATCTGGTAGAGGCGTCGGTTTTGGTGTTGACCACAAAGCAGTATCGATGACCTCCTCAGTGAGGATGGCGAGATCGTTGAGAGGTTGATGATGACTTGACGTGTTGAAGCGAGTGCTGTGTTGCCTTCCTATAGACGACTCCTGATTTCTAAGCACTTTATTAACGCCTCGTTGCTGCCGCCTGTCGCTTGGGTTGGCATGAGCGTGTTCGAGTAAGTGATTGATGATATCGAGCAATGTTCTGCCTGACGCGTCGATCATTTCAAGCATTTCATCTTGGTTGACGGCATTGTCCTTGTCTTGTAGGCACTCTACACCGCCAAGTATGCCATGCAATGGACCTAGAAGAGTGTTAGCCAGGCTGACTACCCTAAAGCATCGATCGAGGATATCTTACTCCTTATCTCGTGAGATATCGACGACAGGAAATTTGTCTTCATTCGTGCCTCTGCTTGGGCATCTAACCGCCCAACCTCTGCCATGATCACATCGCAAAATGCGCCCAGATAGTTCTGATCCTCCTGGACAGATAACACCCGGATAGGATCATAAGTCCAGACTATGGCACCTGCGAAATATCTCTCTCGCATTTGATCGTACATTGGGAGCAGACACAGAGATCGCACGCCAGGAAATAATTGTGCTATCAAGGTCCCGTCACCTTTGCGTTTGCGACCATGTTGTGGCGCCGATCTGGTCGCCTGTTTCGGATCCTCAGAGGTTCTATCCGTGGCCACGCTACTATCCGATTGTTCATCACTTGAAGTATAGCCATTAGGATCGAACGTCCAGATCTTTCCGTGGGGGAACCGACGCATTAGAGATTTCAGAAAACGTTCGGGAATGCCTTTGTGCAAGACTGCATCGCCATCATCTCCAGACAAAGCAACGTTGTATGCAGATGCTATCTGCCGACATATTTTAGCAGGTTGAGGTGAGATGTCCGAGGGGTTTTCTGCATCATCGTTCTCTTTATCAACACCGCTGGACTTGTTCGCGCTGTCACTGTCCTGACCGGAACTGTTGTCACTTTCGTTGCGCAAACGTCCGAATTCGCCGACCGAAGCATCTAAGAATAGCGTTCCAGAAACATTCATTGCGCGATTGATGATTGCTGCAGCCCGCTCGAAGGAATGCTTGACGTCTCTCGAAAGCAGACGTTCCTGCAGATCACGGGAGTCGCTCGAAGTTGACCTCGCTCTAGTAGCAGATTCATCATGAACGTCTGGCGGCGGGGATACTGATCTGAGATTCTCAGTGGACATGACACCGCCCACCGGATACATGGAAGACGCTTCCCGACTTCTGTCGCTAGCAATCGATTTAGGTTGAGCAGGCGGCGCCGTAGAGGACAGCTCAATGGAAGATTGTCCGGCGAGTGGCGGAACCTCAGGATCACTCGTATTGCTTACAGGGGTTGGACCATGATACATCAGACTGGGCTGCGTACGCCGAGTGTCGGCATTGCGCTCAGCCGTGCTAGCAGCATGCAGTGCATGCGTGCGATGGGAGGCACCCAACAGAACGGTACGAGCAACAGATTGTCCTTTGGAGCCCTCTGCATAGATTGTCTCGTCGTTTGAGGCATCGTCAAATCCGGCGTCGCCTTCAACGAATCGACTGAGACCTTTGATCATCTGCAGCCCACGAGTATGCGTTATGACCAGGCGGTGAGTTTCTAGATGAGACATAATCGTCCGTCCCATGTCTTGCATAAACGCAATTTGCACATCATCCAGCTTCGACCGTTGGACTTTGTCGTCCAGAAAACTCAGAGTACCTATGGCAAATCCGGTGGGGGATATAAGTGGAACTCCTGCATAGCTTCTTGCGTACGGTTCGTTGACGACAAACCGATGGCTAGCATAGTCATGATGTTGGAGCAAGTCTGGCACTTCGAAATACCTCCTTGGCTGGGCGCCATCATGGGCAGCACGTTTGTTAGCTCTTAGTGTTGAGTGGCTGAAGTCTTGCTGTCGGTCCAAGACACCGACCCCAAACCACAGAGCGTCGCTGATGGAGTGAATATCATCATGCTGAAGACTCAAGCTTCGAGTGGCTTCCGCGATGATGTAGTGATGGTTCGCATCGAACAAGGATATGAGCACGCGCTTCACGTCCAGTCTCAGTGCCACCAGCTGAGCATAAGCTGTGAGGGCGAAGTCCCGAGACGATACGGCTGTTTGGTTTCCCGCAGGTCGCAGGCCGATGACTACTTCGGCGTACCTTGATTGGATTGGTGTAATTAGCTACCAGTTGGTGTCAGGATAAGGTAGGTAAGGTATATTACCGTCTAAATTCACGATCTCTGCGTACGCCCCGCTTCGCATCGATGGACTTGCTGGGTTTCTCTGGCGTCTGCTTCTGTTGTGGCCGATCGTCAGACATCGTCTACGGAACGATATGCGCAATGAGCAGTGCCAGATAGAGGCGGTCGAGCAAGATTGTGGGATTGATCATAGAGATACAAGTAACAGCGTCTCGTGGAATGAAGTCCGGCGTGGCGTAGATGATGCCGGGGCGTGCCAGCTTGCGCCGCGTCTAGATCTGGTGGCGATGCGCCAGGCAGATCCATCCGCACAAGGGACCGCAGTCTCTCCGATCACAGATCTGATATGTGATTGGTCACTGACACATGTTGCACTTGACATGTAGAGATGCGAAACAGATGCTTTGTCTAGTCCACTTGCTCGTATGTATGTATGTAGTATTGCTTGATTATCGCCGCAGCTACATAACCTACGCTATACACGTACCTCAACCGTATCTGACTATCGCTATCTCAATATGTGTCTTTGCACATTATATCAACACTTTCACAAATGAGGCTGTCAGGTCCTGAGAACGTGGTATTATGTTCTGCTCTGCATAGCGGTTCATATAGTTCTGTTGTACACACAGGATGCGGATCCGCGAATGCTGCTGACCCAGGGTTTCGGAAGAGATGCAGCGGGAAGTTCATTAAGATACTCAGACTGAATGTTCCTATGGTTATCTGATCATTCAAGCTCCAAGAAATGGTATCTTCTTCAATGATCACGCGTGACCCCAAGTTGCTACACATGCTCAAGAAAGAACCGATACATCCTTTCGAGCTGCACACTTTCTTCCCGATCAAAGATGTGTTCCACTCCATGCAATCGGTCATATTCTACCTCCATGCCCAGACCCTTCATGACACCAACGACTTCATCCGCTTGTTCAACTCCCACTGCAGTATCAGCATCGCCATGAACCACGTAAGTTGGCGGGAGTTTGTGCTCGTAGACGTTTCTGGCAATCCTGAATCGATCATCTCCAGCTTTGATCCGTAAGAGGTCCTTCAGAATACCCTCCTGCTGCATCCACGTGTAAAGATAGTTGCGTGCGCGGAGGTCCTTAGAGTTTGTGTTTGTGATCACCTCGCCATTAGGGTCCAGGAAAGGCGCAACGACCTCTTTACTTGTTCTGGCCCCACCAAATGGCTTCGCTTGTCGCGTGATGAAGAACGTACCAAGCGGATCTGTAATGGGGTAGATTGGTAGGATAACATTCGGCTTTGGCTCGACATATAGCCCAGCCATAAAGGCGAGATAGCCTCCAGCAGAGCTACCACTGACCGCCAGACGGCTGGAATCTACGACACCTTGGCCGATATGCTTTGCCAGCTCATTGCGAATGAAAGCAATGCAGTCACGGACATCTTCGTAGATGTCGGCGACACCCACTTGTGGAGCAAGCCTGTAATCCGCAGACACGAAAGCAAAGTTGTGTCTCTCCACACCGCGGATGAAGTGCGGCGCGACTTTGGTGCGCTCACCTTGCAACAAGCCCCCACCATGGAACCAAAGCAGTATCGGTACACTCTTGGGTGTGGCGGGCAAGTATACATCGAGGTGAATTTGGACCTTGCCGATTGTTTTGTAGACAATCGTCCTGGACTCTTGGTTCGCCATAAAGTGCGATGTCACCATGGATGCGCGAGATACTGAAGCCGCCGGTTGACTGGGTGACGAAGCTGATTCCTTTTCTGGCATACTCTGTCCAATTGTGTTGATGATTATAATCTGCTTTGAAGTCGGCAGAAAGCTCAGCTTGAATCCCCGCTATCGGCCAAGCGGCACTGCTTTTCCAGACCCTTTTACCTGGCTTGAAAACCTCGATATCTGAGGTAGTCTAGATGAAACGAAGGCATTTATCCTGAGCTCACAGGAGGAATGATGGCAACCTCATCTCCCGCATTGATAATCAAGCAGTCATCGCCTTTGCTGCTTTCCTCCTCTACATCTACATAATCAAGGTTTACAGTGAGCGCGGAAGAACTCAATACTTTCTCCGTGATGCCTGGATATTGCGCTTCCAGCAGCTGGTAGAGCTTGCTCAGCGGAAGCGGAGCAGCAAACGTGTCTCGCTGCTTATGCGTGTAAGATGTTGCTGCTGCGAAATACAGGAGCGTGAAGTCATTTGCTGACATGGCTACTGCAATGTGTTCGAACAACCCTATCATCCTGTGTCAGTCGTGTAACGCAGTAAGAGTTTATGCGTGCAAGTGTGATGAGATGTGCCTTGGAAGTCAGTGATAGAACAATTTGTCCACAGGTGCATCGATACGATGCTGTCGGGTAATACATGCTATTTTGTAGCATCATACAGGCGAGGAAAGACCTTGCAGTGGGGATGGACTTACTGATGGAAGGATGCATGTAAAATAATAGACCTGTTGTCCTTGAAAAAATGTACGCCCTTGAAAGCCAGATCCACCAGAGAATGTATGTCGCGTTCTCACGTGACTGCGCAGGTATACTTTCATAGCACATATAACCTCGCTTCTTTGACGAGCACCAGGAATGCTACGTACCTAGGAGCATGTCCGCAATCGATTGGCAAGCATCTTCTCAATCTACGTTCCAATCAACAGATATGTTCACACCTAAACAACCTCGTGCTGTTAATAAATTCGTCTGGCAAGTGATCTTGGTGGTATATTCTTGTTGATCACGGGTACGTTGGCTTTGACACGCTGTGTGTCTAGCTGCAGCGAGTCGACACGCGAAGGCGCTTTCTTGATCGTGAGGAAGTAGCATGTAGTTCTGAGCGTGATATTTGGGGGTCGTACTCTCATCGTTTTTGTAACATTTACTGCGTGCTTCGTGCTGTCTAAGTCACCAGATCCTGTAGCACGAGGTGAACAGTCTCGTACTTCCATGGCTGGGAAATCAGGATTCGTCTTCCGTTTCATAAGAGGCGTGATCAAGGACTGGTGTCAGTCCCATAGATACATGTATAAGTGTACTGTAGTTGGTAAGCACAGGCACTTCACATCTGAGGCCATCTTCGGTTGAAACCTGAGGCTGCAACTCTGCTTATGGGCGAATCAGCTAAACAAAGTAGTGGAACTACAAGTGATGGCCAGCGACAGGACATGTTCAGAAGAGAATATACGTTGATGTACTTGTCAAGAAGCACCATCGATCATAACTCGCTTTGCCCAGGATCTCGCCACTCGATCTCTGTGCTGATAGGTCAACCGGGGTTTTTCCATCACCGAACATTTGTGCGCCAGAAGCTCATCGCAGACACATATTCCACGATTCATGACGCCTTCAATCTCGACAAGTCCGCGAACCTGGACTCTCCGTTTCAAGCATCAGCGCCGCACAATCCTGTTACACGTGGACCCGCTGCAGAAACTCCCGCTGATCCGAGCGGAGCTGCTCAAAGCCATACAGCAGACATGTCCTGATGGTCGACTGGATGGAGTTGAAATACCGACTGATAGCGATGAGTTACTACTTGCGAGACCGGTGGACAGCATCAATCTGAGAGCGGGATGGGAGCAGTTGGAGAAGGAAGAAGAAGATCTCTTCAATGACGAGGACAACAGCAAGAGCAAGGGCAAAGCCGCCACTAAGTCAAAGGGTAAAAGCGTCGTGGCAGACTGTCCGCAAGGTGCAGGGTTGAAGGATGGAGGAGTCGTGGCATTCAAGTTTAAGAGCGAACAGTCGAATGCTGGATCAGAAAGACTGGATGGTGAACCATTGATTGATGAGGCAGAGACGTGGGACGTCATGGTTCCATCAATGGAAGAGACATATGGGGACCAGGAAGAGGGGATAGACGCGAGATGAAGTGCACACCCGAATATGAGTCACTATGGGCGATGCTACATGACCACACCTTTACACCACTGGTTGAATATTGGAAGGCTCATGCTCCGAGTTGCGTACTTCCTCAGCATACGAGGCGTAGCTACCAAACGAAGGTCTGTACGAACACTGCTCCCTACGCCAACCATCACCAGTCCAATCTGTTCACGAGGCCGTCAACATTTTCCTGATTGTCTGGCGTGGCATTTCTGCTATGCCGTTATCATTTGGTGGTAGCATTACTCAGTAACGAAAAATGGGATAAGCGACCTGCTTGTGCGCATTCTACTCGACCTGCAATTACCTGCTAGCTATTCGAGAGGACTGTGCCTCAATTGGCATCGCCAGGTCACATTCTGCCATGTTAGCAACAACAGGGACATGAGTGCGGACCATGACACGCACCAATCCCATCAAACTTCATGATGGAGACGTGTCATGATGAAGTACAGCCATTAAAGGCTTACTTAGCTACAAAGACGCTTGTGATAATGTTGGCGAGGCGATGAATATCACCATCTAAGCTTCTGTCAATGGTTCCCCTTGAGCAATGCATGTGGTGGCTCGCCTCTGATCAACATGATACAGAGGAAGGATAAGCCACGATCAAAGTCCGGCAGATAGATTACTCTGTACACCGACGCATTGAGCTACGATTACAGCTCTTCAGATACTAGAGTCAGATGCAGCTTGCGCAGCCTTGCTTCTTGCCAGCTTCAATCATGTACTCAGCCGGAATAGCTAGCATTGAAATAATCGTAGTTCGAAACTCTGCATATGGTCAATTGCATGCTGGTTCCTTCTTGTTGATATCCTTTGTAAAGCCGTCACCTTGGTCAGGTTGGCACAAAGCTGCAGGCGTTATAGAAGCCTCCAAACTGGATGATACATTCTGTGCCCGTACAGAAGTCGTTTCCATGAGACGCTCTTCATGTTGGATAACAGACAGCCGGCGTGTGTACATATGTGCGACAGCGCATCCACGTCGTCGAGCATTGTGCCACACTGTTGAGAGCGACCGCGTACGCTGGTAGTGTGTCGATTAAAGTCATGGCTGGTGCCAGCTCGTGAATCATATGTCGTTATACATAAAGCGCCGCATAGGAGTTACCCTCAAAACCACGACAACGTCCATAGTGCAGGCAGATTAGGCCATCTTTCCTGCCATGTTGCCAGTACATCAGGCACTTTTTCATCGAAGCCATGTCTTGCACTTGCGTGTCCAGCGTCGAACCCATTAACACCTCCGGCAACTCTCTCAAAAGCCTTCCTCTCCTCATTCGCAGCAGCATTGAGAGCATCGGCTAGCTCTAGTATTGCTCGTCCTCCCACAAGCGCCTCCTCGTGGTTATCCTTGATGTCTACGTTGAAGACGTGAACGGGTCTGTTCAAAGGCGATCCTCGAGTGAGCAAATCGTCCACCACAGCTTCCCAACATCGATCTTCGCAAGTTATGACGACGTCAACCACGCCTGCCTCCGTACCCTGCGACCCTTTGTCCATCGTATACTCAGATTCATCTGTTGCTCCCAATCGCTTCCCTACTCTCGGCACACCAACGCGCCAATCTTGCCATCTCTCTGGGCCCCATTTCACACCCTTGTTCCTCTCCAGCATCGGCAGAATGCCGTTGGCGCGGTATAGCCGTTGATCCTTCGAGGAAAGCTCATCATACATATTCGCATAGCTTGTGCTGTTGAAGTTGTATACATTCGGTTGCGAAATAGAAGGCCCTGGCAAGCGGACTAACGAGCCTGTGCCGAAGGATATTGTCGGATATGGCGTAGGCGCGGTGGTGAGACGTAGATGAGCTTCCATTGAACGGTTATTATTACTCGCACACACCGTGCAGAACTTGAGCTTGAATCCGCCTTCGTCTTTCTGCTCCACGGCATCCTGACCGTTGACTTGTGTTGGTCTTGGCTGCTCCGTACGCGGTTGGGGATCATTAATTCCGTCAGAACCAAAGCTATTTGTCTCTGGTTGCAGATCTTGGGCTGGAGGTGGAGGAGGTGGAGGAGGTCGCCGCCGCGGATCAGATGCCATGATTTCGACCTGATGAGTCTTCACAAGGAAGCTCTCCGTATCATTTGTGATGTCACTATATTCGTGATTCGCATGTGGTGTATCAACCGCGTGAGGTATGTACAACAAAAGACTGAATGCCTCAGGCACAAGTGCCAACGGTACGCGATACACGATCTACCACTCCACAATGAGTTGAAAGCGATCGCCTATGCGATGTGGCTCAGGAGCGCCAATATAATAACTTTATACTGTTGGGCGAAGTGTCTGCTCACATGTATTTGAGCAATGTGCTGTGTGCCTCAGTATGCGGACTGAACCATGGTTGCACGGGACTACCCGCATAGCTGCCATGCGCTCAAACTCAAAACACTACTCGCATGTGATAGCGGCGGACGTCGATGTCATAACATATATCATACAGATCCAATGCTTTCGACCAGACTTCAAGGGCGCAATCACGGCGTCTAGAATGCGATAAGGCAATGCCTCCAACCTCACGAGGAGGCAACTTCGACCAAGTCCATCCTGGCGCACCGACTGAGGCCTTACAATGTGTCACCACTTTTGTCTTTCGTCACAAGCGCTATGTTGCGTACATTTCTGGCCGTCAATTGAGCCTCCTGGCTGGTCCTACAGACTTGGTACAGGCCCTTACCTTCGAACATGAGCTCCATGCCGTGCTAGCGGATGGAATCACTGGGAAGGTAGCTTTGATAGCAGGGTCAAGCACTACATATGTTCTACAGCCCCTGACCGAAGGCTGGAATAATGTCTGGTGGGAGAAGAAGTTGTGCTTGAAGTCCAATGGCATACAAGATGAGGCGAGGTGTCTCAGTTGGGGATCAGATGGCGAGATACTTGTGGGAGGAAGCAGGAAATTGAGCCTGTACTCGACCACCCCAGCGTCTCGAACGGCAACTCCGCAAGCTCCCAGGTCTGATGGGGAGGTTATTTACGAGCGGAGACCGCTCTGGTCAAAAGCTGTGGCTTCTCCGGTTCGTCGAGCGGGTTTCAGCCCTGGTGGCGGCTTGATTGCAACGTCAGGAGATTGCGACAGGCTCGTGAAGATATGGCGACGTTTATCCTTTGAGGAAGCCTTGTTCGATTACTGCTATCTACCTCACGAAGGGGTGGTAACCCATTTAGAGTGGAGGCCTTTGAATCAACATACAGAAGAAAGGAGAGGCAGTGGAGTCTCCGGGCGTCATGATGAGGAGTCGGAGGTCCTTTATACCATTTCGTCGGATGGGATACTAAGAGTATGGAGGACGGGAGGATTGCACGATCTTGAGATTGTAGCACTGCAGACAAGCATAGATCTAGTCGGCGCAATTCCAGAATCACCGTCACTGTCGAGCAAGAACGGTATCGTAAAGCCAGCAAGATATGCAAGCGTCTTAGCTTCCGACTGTTTCAATGACGCCGTGACGGCCTCCGTTGGCCGACAGCTTGGCAGCAGCCAAGTCAGCCACTCGCTCGAGCATTTGAAGGAAGTCATCACACATTCGCCAGACGTGGTCCTCACGCTGGATGGGCAGGGGAGGATGTCTGCCTGGGGTCTACAAAGCATTGGGCATAAACGCAGACCAGACGATGGAAACACGAGTACGCCCTTCCATATTGCCCACGTCGAAGGTCTACGATTCAGAATCGCGGAACAAAGCAACGCTACACTCAAGTCATGGTTCGAGGAGGACGAATTTAATCTGGTTGTTCATGACTTTTCTGGCACAATTTCTTGGTGGCGAGGGCAAACGGAAGTCTTGTTTTCTCCTTCAGCGGCTAGTGATGACAGACTGAAATATGTGACAACATGGGGTGGAGGGAAAGGAACATTGAAGGACATTCAGCATGATCACAGCAAATCAAAGCTGGTGGTACGTGGAATGAATGGAGCATTGGCAACATGGAACATATCTGAGGATGGTGTACAGCCTGAGCTATTATCGGAAAATGTGCGGCCACCAGAATGGGAGACTATTGACTCGACATCCGAGGTACGCACAGTCAGTGCTGACTCTAGTGTTGTTGCCAGCAACCAGGAGTTGATCGCCATGGTTTCATCCGACGGTCAGAAGCTTACTGTAGTCGAGCGAAGAGATGGGCATGTGGAACACGAACAAGCGCTGAGTGAAAAGGCGAAGCACTTGGCTCTCCTTTCTACTTCTCCCCTGCATAGCTTCCTCGCTGTTGGGTATGACTTTCGTGTTACGATTCTTGTACGAAGTCGGTATGAGAATCGTACTGACGATTGCAACACCTGGATCTCCGTCAAGACAGTATCAGTTGAGGGAGTAGGCTTACAAATCAGCTTCATAGCATGGCTACCTGATGTGCGCCTGGTTCTGGTGCTCGGAAACGGGATGTTGATAGCTAACAACAAGCTTGACCTGGCAGCGTTGACACCGAATCTCCGAGAGATACTGGACGCGGCCATGGAGCAGGGTCAACATATAGCCATCACAGATTTCGCATCTGCGCTGAGAAAACATCTGTCTATATGGCACCCTGCATATCTTCACAACCTAGTCGCCCACGGCAAGATACATATTGCAGTAAACTTGCTGCACAAGCTTCTTGCCAAGTTGAAATTCTGGAGTGAAGGCGATGAGCTGCACATCTTTGCTGATGCAGACGTGGGAACGCTTGTCGGCGAGTCAGAACCTCACGAGATTCCATCATTCAGCCAAGATCTAGTCGATGAACTCCTTGAACAGCTCACAGAGAAGAATCTGCCGGGCATCTCTACAGCAGAACAATTGGGTTTGCAGAAAGTGATCGAAACCATCGCATATATCTGCGCCCACGCTCGCGGCCTTGATATTTTTGCTGTACGGTACCTTTTCAACTGGAAGATTCAGTTGCTGCATACCACCGCAGAGCCCACCTCGTCAACAAATGTACAGGTAAATGGCGTTCAAAAAGGTGGTCAATCGCCCAGTATCGCGCTTGTTCCACAAATGCGTTGGAAGGATATCGCCTTTGCATATCACAGCAAGACTCAACAAGCTCTCCTAGACATTCTGATACTTCATTATGATAATAAGATTACATGGCCGACTGCCCGGGCCCTTGGGCTTACCGCCTGGATTGCTGACCGCGAGGCGCTTGCGACAGTCTTCGAAGCTTTGGCTCAGAGCGCGTACCGTGCATCGGACCCGCCAGAACCGATCAATGCCAGTCTGTTCTTCCTTGCTCTACACAAAAAGACCACACTGCTTGGTCTGTGGAGGATTGCAACATGGCACAAAGAGCAGCGAGCGACTGTCAATTTCCTCAAGCGTGACTTTGAGAAAGCTGATGCCAAGACTGCTGCTAAGAAGAATGCATACGCTCTGATGGGCAAGCGCAGGTTCGAGTATGCTGCAGCTTTCTTCCTGCTGGCCGATGATCCTGCTAGTGCCGTAGGTGTCTTAGCCACGCAGTGTGAGGACATCATGCTGGCTGTAGCCGTGGCACGGTTATATGGTGAGGGTATTGCGAGACTCGTCGACGATCGTCTGCTCCCACAAGCAGTGAAGAGCGGAGACCGGTGGTACACCAGCTGGTGCCACACTATCGTAGCTCGGCCGCAGAGAGCTACCTCTGCGCTCGTCGGACCTCTCGATGGGACTGTTATGTGGTGGCAAGACGACCCGCTCACTCTACTTCTATATCAACATTGCCGTGGAACCCATGCATCGACTGCAGATGAATATCACGCTATATCTCGTGCGGCACGTGTACTGCACCGTATGGGTTTGTCGCTTATGGCGCTGGATCTGGTCAGCAATTGGAAGTTCATACACGCGTCCCAGCCAGGTGTGTCTACGAACATGAAAGACGAGAGCGCCACTGTAGCTCAGAATAGTGGTGTATCACACGAAGTACCAGATGTCGGCAAGCTATCTATTCTTGACGACTTCGCCTCTCCCTCGCCACCCAAGCTTGCTCAACCTGAGCCGCATTCCATGTTGGACAGCTTCGCTACTTCGACACCTGTCGTAGATGAGAAAGCTGCACGGGAAGCCAAAGCCGCTGAATTGCTTGCGAAGCTCAAAGCCAAGAAATCAGCCTCGACCAGTCAAGAGGGTGTCAAGGAGGAGAAAGTAAAGAGAGCACCAACTCAATTCAAAGAACCAGACGCAAATAGCCTGCTGGACAGCTTTGGGCTGTGAGACAACTCATATCGTTGTCGGGGTAAACAGTGTACTAGCTTGGCATGAGAGAGAGTTTGCATAGCTAGACATTGCTGGCAGAGCTTCGCGGCCTGTCCTCAGCTTAATGTGTTCTATAATAATGCGTGTCGAGGGGCTTCATACACTGTACAGTAGAGAATAAAAACCAACCCGAATGCTCGAACAAGTTTTACAGCTCCCTGGGTCGTGAAAATAGGGTAATCGTGGAACGATGTGCTTCAAGTGACAGTCGCGGTACACGACGTTGGACCCTCGAGATAGGGGGAAACGATTCAGGCTACATAAAGTAATCAACGTGAGACTAAATGTGAGACGTATTGGTAGGCAGAGTTGTGTCATCATTTCATATTCGTCTAAATACAGACACAAGTAAGACACTAAACAGAACTACCTCGCCCAACCCAATGCTACCAGATTCATGCTTGACAACGCCCGTGATATATGCGAAACCCTCGAGCACGTTGAAACAACCGCATCCATTGGCACCTCACCTGTAAGTTTAATGCCTCCCTCCCACCAACGCCTTGCTGCAACAGTGTCACAAGCCCACGTACACGACTCATTGTCTCACTCATCACGGTAGAATTTCTTGAATACCAGATGTAATAGCAGATTCACCGCCAACCTGGCCTCACCTCCCTCTTCGAACACGTTAATCGAGTTCCGGTTGTCATACTGTGCTTGCAGTAAGTCGTCGAGGAGCAGATTTGCGCTCGCGCCTGGGAGCATCATGCTGCCCGAGCTGGCCTCGAAGTGGAATACACCAACTTCGTCCGAGGAAATAACCAGATTGAGTTGACCCCAATGCTCATGCGCATAGCTATCCCAGCTGAGAAGGACACCCTTGTCAGCAAGCTGACGTGCGGAGTACTTATATGAGCCAAACTTGGGCTGGCGGCCAGCTCGTTCAAGCTCACGCTCGTGCGACCACTGTTTGGTGAATGGCAGTATAAACTTGTGTTTGCTCCCCTTTTTAGAGGCAAGAGTATGGAGACATTGCTCGATGTAGTCGTTGTAGCTCTTCAGTTGGTCCTCAAGGAAGTTGGCTTTAGCGTCCAGCTGAGCGAGTGTTGCGCGTGTGGCTTCGACTTCACGCTGGCGTTCCAAGCGCCGGCGATGCTTTTGCCGTATGTCAGATGCTAGGGCATTGAGGATCTCCTGGTAATTGTTATGCCGGCTAACCCGGAACTGGGCAGGTATTGTTGGCTGCTCAAGCGTAAGGATATTCTCAAGGGCACTGGATTTGAGCTCGGCATATGTCATCCCCTCTAAATCAAAGAGATCGCGGCGATCATCGGAGAAAGCGGAAGGTGATTCGGAGTACACTGACTGTGCTCTAGCGCCACGTAAAGATCCTCTTGGATCGAAAGTCGAAAGCGGTCGTTTGTTATGTCGTCGAGTGTCGCGGTCCTTATCTGCAGCTTCTTCTCGCACAAGCCGTATCCAGTTATCCGCATCCTCATGGCTTATCGGGCGGGTAAGAATCTCCATGAGACTCGTGCCAGACTGAACTTTAATGATGTAAAGTACAAGGCGTTTGGTTGCTGTGAAGAGCTGTCGTGCCTCTGCATTGGGATCCTCCTGGACCGCGTACCTTGACTTAAGGGTAAGAGTAATTTCACCTCCACGGGCGGCTCCAGTCAGGTCATTTTCGTTGCTCTTCGCTGAGCCCAGATCCGCCAAAAGCTCACGAAGTGGGTCATCTCTCATTGTAACCACCGATTGCAGGTTGTCGGCAATCATGTTGTGGAGAGCGAAAATGTCTGTCAGCTTGATGTATAGAGTCGGCTTTGTGCGAGAATAGAAATCACTGAACTGATCAGCATCAAAGTGCTCATCCGTCGGCGGCATGTCGAAAACGTGGTGCAAGCTCTCATGCCACCTATCTAGCGATTCCGAGATCCAATTGTTCAGAGGTTGAAGGTACATGTTCTCAGCGCCAAACAGGCGTCCTGCAATCACTTGGCCTAAAACCGTGATGACTTGGCCAAGATTCCGTTTGTGCTGAGGACTAAGACCACGGTCTATAACACCCCACATCTCTGGTTCCTTCAGAGAAGGCAGCAAGTATGCCTTCCATAGCCAATTCCCAGCAAGCATAGCTAGATGAGTTGCATCTTCGTGTGGAAATTGCTTGCGAAGGGCGCGGAATTGCTCGGTGGCCACAAACCGAATACCGAATGGCATACGTTGCATGGTCTCCTCGAATGCCAGAAAGAAGGCATCGCAAAGATCCCGAAGGTCTTGTAGGTGCTGGACATATGTAGGCCTGACATCGCTTTCCCGGATGGCGATCTCTCTTGGCAAGTCTCGAGGGCGACTGCATGCTTGGCCGGTGGAGAGCTCCTCGTTGTTCAGAATCGCATGGTATATCTGCAAAGGATCACTTTCAAGGTCTAGGTGATCCTGGCCACAGATTCCTTCCTTCACTAGACTACCGAGCAGCAACTTTGAGTATGCTCGATACGTCGGGCTGCGCAGGTATGTCATCAGAAGTCGTTGGTAGAAGGAGCCATTCTGCTGCCTGAGGAAGTCTTCCAGATTTTGTGCAGAGATGACAGCTTGTTGTGCGCTCTCCGCCAGGACCTTGAGCAGGAGGTGCTCCTCGCGGCTCTTCTGCGCGTACCCGAATAAGGTCATCACGAGCCTTTCAGTGTTCTTCACTTCTTTTTCTGCCATACCACGCTTCCCAAGCTGGAAAAGAAGTCGTGCAAGATAGCCTGGCTGTGTCTGAAGCATGAAGAAAAGCTCCTCGTAGCCAGTCAGCTTTTTGCGGGACGATTTGTTTAGCGCCTTCAAGTCGACTCCAGGCCCATTCTGCAATGTGCTACCCGACCGGAGGAGCTGTGATGCTGAACCACCGAAATGCTTCTGGTGCTTAACTACCTCGTCTAGAGTGATTTTGTTCTTGACCAGGAGCGCAATCTTGACATCCAACCCCTCAACATAACTTTCAACAAGCTCATTCCGCCGTACGCTTTCAATCACTTGTCTCCGAAGTCGCTCTGCCTCCAGCTCGCCCTCAAATTCGAGGTTTGAGTCAGTGAGTAGGTGTAGGTGCCGCCTCACGACTGGTAAAGGCGGGTTCTTGCCATTGACCAGCGATCGGTAACTTTCACCCTGCTGTTTTCCTCGAACAAATGACTGGAGCTTGATGACTTTTTGCATGTTTTGGTGATAGTGATGACGCTTTTCTTCGAACTTTGCCCTGATCATGAAAGCTCGGCAGGCCGCTTGGAATTCAACGATGATTTGCTCGTTGTCTTCGAGGTCCATAAGCACGTTTCCAACCTTGCCACGACACAGCATAGCGCGAGCTAAGCCTTGTAATAGCACAGTACTCTCATTTTCCTTCTCAAAAGCCATCAACTGTTCGTAAATGCGTTGTCGTTCAAGGTATGCGCGAGCAGACGACTGCAAGTGCAGAATACCCTCGTCTTCATCCTCTAGACTGGCCAATTGCCCTCCGATGGCCTGTCTTTGCAACATCGCTCGTGCAAAGGCTTGCAGTTGAATGTTTGAAGTGTTATGTTCAGCCAATTGATGACGAAGTTTGGATGTATGCTGCCGACACTGCTGTGCTCTAACCTCAGCCTGAAACATTGTGATTGATCGAGCCTCCACAAGTAGTTGAGCCTTTTGTTTCTTGACCAGCTTTCGCGAGGTGTAAGCACGGAGTGCCGCCTGCAATTTCGTTAGGTTGGACTCCAGACTCTGAAGCGCTTTCTTATCCTTGGATTGGCGAATTCTGCACAACAGCCCTCTAGACGCGGCTTGAAAATCGGACACAGAGTGATGATGCATCTGAAGAAGGCCATGGCTTTGTTGCTGCTCTCGTCGTTGAATCAGGCCTCGTGCTGCGGCTTGCAACCGAACGACGTTCACAAATGCAGTTCGTGCAGCCCTTTTTTCTTCGCGATTTGCGAACCGAATTTTTGCTCCACGGACCAGTGCTTGCAAAGTGACCACTGCACCTTCTTCGTCCCAAAGACTGTTCATGATTCGGTAGACTCTTATCCGTTCAAGAGCACCCCGGGCCGCAGTCTGGAATTCTGCTACAGCCGTACCAGCTTCTCTTGTCTCGTGCCAGAGATCACCTGCCCTCCATCTACCAAGCGCCCCGCGCATAGCTGCTTGGAGCTCAGCAAGACCATGTTTCTGAAGCTCTAGGCGACTCTTGATGTGTCTCGTCTCAGAACGTTGCTGGCGACCCCTCCAGAGCGACTGAATTTTGACAATGTCCTGTTTGTTCTCGTGCCAGGAACGTGCTTTGTGGTGTAGTTTCGATCGCATCAGGAATCCTTTGGCCGCTGCTTGTAGTCGACGGGTCGACATGTCCATGGTGTATTTGAAGTCGAAAATCTCGCGTGCAAATCCACCACGTGCTACAGCTTGAAAATGTGCGATATGCTCTTCAGCGTCCCAGAGAGCTTGCATAATATCACCGAGCCGAATGCGAGCGACAGCGCCACGAATTTGACTCTGAAGATCGATGATCACATCGTGCTGCTCAGCCAACAGTTCTTCTGGTGTTGGATCCGGTGGCGCTGGTTCAGGTTCGATCTGCATTGCTTCTCGCATACCTCCGAAGTTTGGCATGGCGATACCGGCTCGGTCGATACCTTTTTGGGTCTCTTCGAGTTCATGGTCCTCAAACTGCAGCTGGCCAACCAGGTTTCCTATCCGGAAATCTACAATCCCTTTCCTGAACAAGAGCCATGAGAGCGCGTGGATACAATATATGACTTTCGGGACGTTCTTCTTTTCATACAAATCCACCAACTCGAAGCGAAATAATTCCGGGAGCTCGATCTCTGCCAGGAAGCGAAAGAAGAGCGCGATATTGTCGGAGTGACGATATTGGAGCTTCGCATTTCGGAACACACGAAGAGATCCGAGCGCAGCTTGCTGGTCGATCGGCAAAGACGGAGCCAGGCGGATCACAGCTTCTGCTAATGTGACACCATCTCGTAGTGCTTCCTCTAGCTGGACAATCGGGGGAAGATCAACCGGATCCAGGACATCCTCCAGCCAGGCGCGAGCTTCACCAATATGACACAGGTATTCATACGCCTGAAGATGCTTCCGTTGGGTATCCATCCATTTAGTACTTGTAAACTGCGATGCGAACGCTGATTGTGGCTTTGCATTTGGTCGTACTGAGTCAGCTCGCCGGAGCTTTCGACGTCCTACCAGACCAGTGACTTGCTCTTCGGGCCCATTGACACCTAAGTCACTTGTCCCTTGTTCCGCAGCGAGCGTACTGAAGTGCCGTAGGGCAGGTGTTGATGACTTCTGCAGCTGCGCAAGATCATCGTGGTCTAATTGTGATACGGGACTGTCCACAGAATGGAAGCGAACATGTCCGTTCTCTCGAGGACGAGTATTTCCACGTATTGAATCTGAGCGAGACAGCGTCGCCAGACTATTCTTGCTAGCCATGCTTGGTGGGCTTGTCGGCAGGGGCGATCTTGACGAGCTGTGCAATGATATGTCTAAGCTATAGCCCCTAGCATGAGATGACGGCGACAGCTTCGTAGGAGGTTGAGATGGGAGTTCTCTAAGCTGAGACGTGTAGCCGACGTTCTCTTTCAATCGTGAGGAGGCTGATGTGTGTGTGGTAGGACCTCCGTGGGGCCGATGTTCGGTTCGAGTATTGTTCTCCACTGGCCTTAATGCGCTACGACTCTCACTTCGTCCGATACCAGTGCGCCACTCGTCGTCTCGTATTTGGCGTGGAACCGTGTCCATCTGATCCGTTCTCGTATTTCCTCTTGGAGTTGCTTGCAGCGCCTGCTCAACCTTTTGCTCGCGCTGCTCCCACTTCGCGAATGCTGCGCTCTTCTTCACCGGACTCTCGCTCCTCTCCCGCTTGGCGCCTCTCGCTGTTGCCGTCACAAATGGATCATACGTTCCTTCTAAACTGTCGTCCAAGCCATTGGCGCTGTAACCAGAGCTGGCATTGCTACTGATAGTGCCTTGCCGAGCCGGGATGGTGTTTTCAGCATCACTGTTGTTGGACCGAGTCGAGATTGTATGCCGTAGTGGGGAAGACTTTGTAGGGCTATGGTCCCGGAAGTGACTATGCGACGGCGAAGTGTACTGGGAGTAAGAAGGCATCGTGCCTGTTGCGAGCAGGAGCCGCAGTCAGGCAATTGGGGTGCCGCGCTGTGCTTTCCTGTGTCGTGTCGCTGTCAACAGTGTGCAAGAGGCGTCAACAGCAGAAAAGTCATGACGATGAGATATCTCCACCTCTTCGATTGGGATAGCGACAGTGAGGTGATCGAATGTTCAATATCGCATGCGGTCGCACGTTCATGTCCTGACGTTCGTTGCGCTGAAGCTGCCGTCGTTGTTTACTTCTTTGTTGTGCGGGACCAACCTTAAAGCGTGGCTCAGTTGCCTGCATTATCTTATCGCCGCTCGGCTAAGTTGCCTCCAGAAAAATATGCTCGCATGCAGCACGCGATGATTTTCATGCTGGTCTCACCTCTTCTGACCTTCTTTCTCTCCTCTTGGGGTAAGTCTATAGTCCCATTTCGACACCTAGGTGTCAAGTCAGCTAACAAAACTAGTCTCGAGACGAAAGAATAACATCGGACATCATGAACGGCACCACCAGCACAAGCGGAATCGACGGCGTCACCTTGAAAAAGTCTCAAAGCGCCGTGGCCAGCATAGGAACTACCCAGGCCAACGGCTTTGCCGAGAATGGCACACACGGTTCCGACAACGAGGTCTTCGAGGATGCTTCAAAGGCCCTTGATATCTTGAAGACGTACAAGTCAAAGGATGGAATCTCCGTCCAGGAACTGCTCGACGAGACAAAGACTGGCGGCCTTACCTACAATGACTTCCTCATGCTCCCAGGATACATTGGCTTCCCCGCCGCAACTGTCGATCTCTCCTCGAAGCTCACGAAGACCATCACTCTCAAGACTCCGTTCACCTCTTCGCCAATGGACACAGTGACCGAGGCAAATATGGCCATTCACATGGCTCTCTTGGGCGGTGTAGGTGTCATCCACCACAACTGCAGCGTGGAAGAGCAAGCTGCCATGGTGCGCAAAGTTAAGCGTTTCGAGAACGGTTTCATCACCGACCCGATCGTCATTTCACCCAAAACTACCGTAGCCGAGGCGCAGGCTCTCAAGGAGAAGTGGGGTTTCGGCGGATTTCCAGTTACTGGTGAGTGAGCAATCTCTTCCCGTTGGTTCAATGATGCTACAACCATACAAATAACTTTCGTTCAACCGCAAGGGCGTGGCCAATGTGCCGCGCGCAGTGTGGAGACCCATTTTCTGATTTCGCAAGCCTTCTCACACATTTTCATGTCAACGCTGGTGCGAGCATCTGCTGACTGGTAAACAGAGAATGGAACGCTTCGCAGCAAGCTGATCGGCATGATTACCCCTCGCGACACTCAATTTCACGACAACCCCAATTCTTCCGTGACGGAAGCCATGTCCACGGATTTGGTCACTGCTCGTGAAGGTGTGAGCCTGCAAGAGGCCAATGATATCTTGAGGAAGTCGAAGAAGGGCAAGCTTCCCATCGTCGATGCTCAAGGCAATCTTATCTCCATTCTGAGCCGTAGCGACTTGATGAAGAACTTGAATTACCCTCTGGCGTCGAAGGTGCCAGGCACAAAACAATTGCTTGCCGCTGCAGCTATTGGTACAAGAGAACATGATAAAGAGCGTCTTGCCGAGTTGGTCGACGCCGGTTTGGATGTCGTGGTACTGGACAGCAGCCAGGGAAACTCGATGTACCAACTCGATATGATCAAGTGGATCAAGAGTAACTTCCCCAAGGTCCAAGTCATTGGTGGAAATGTGGTGACCAGGGACCAAGCAGCACCACTCATTGCTGCTGGTATTGATGGCTTGCGCATTGGAATGGGAGCCGGTTCTGCTTGTATCACCCAGGAAGTCATGGCTGTTGGTCGGCCACAAGCCACCTCTGTCTTCAGAGTCTGTGAGTTTGCTGCTCGCTTTGGTGTGCCATGCATTGCCGATGGTGGAATTCAAAACGTCGGCCACATTGTCAAAGCACTAGCGCTTGGCGCATCAACGATCATGATGGGAGGTTTGCTAGCTGCGACTACCGAGTCTCCAGGCGCCTATGTCGTTGGTCCTGATGGTCAGCTTCGCAAGACCTACCGTGGTATGGGCAGCATCGATGCTATGGAGGATAAGAAAGCTGGCGGTGCCGGAGACAAGACGAACAATACTGCGAAGAACGCCGGCACAGCTCGTTATTTCTCCGAGGGCGATCGACTCCTTGTTGCGCAGGGAGTTTCTGGCTCTGTGCTCGATCGTGGTTCCGTCACTAAGTTCCTGCCTTACCTGATGGCTGGTGTGCAGCACAGTCTGCAGGATATCGGTGTACAGAGCCTCCACGCACTGCAGGAGGGCGTGAAGAGCGGAGACGTCCGCTTCGAATACCGCACTGCGAGCGCACAGGCTGAGGGCGGCATTCAGGGTATGGTTGGCGTGGAGAAGAAGCTCTACAGCTAAACGAAAAGCAATATTGAACACAATGCAGGAATGTGGCGTTCAATGGATGGCTGGCATTGTTTTTCTTTCTTGAACTTCTTTTCACTGTGGTGCCAAATGTGATACTTCGTAAAAGTAGACAGAACGCGAGAGAATGGATCGTTTCGTCTACTCCAAAAATTCAAAGCACGTTATGGTGTTTGTATAAATACGTATACATGTAGGTATGCAGAAGCCTTGATCAACATTAGACATGAACAACGGACGTACTGTATGTACACGTGCACAGCTGTAGGTACATGTACATGCACACACACGCATACATGATCCCCCAATTTCACGTCACATAAACTTCAAACCGCACCGTAAATTATTCTCCTGTCATCAAGAGTACCATCCCAACCAAAACCCGGTGTTTCTCATCATCATGTCTGTTTCCGTCATCGTTTCCCATGTCGATCCATGCCAAAACGACGGACTTGGCATGCCAATACCTGAACTTCTGGTGCCAAGTCTGCGCTTTGGGTTACGTTCATGGGGATTTCACATCGTAGACGGTAGATCTTGACTATTTGATGTTCTCACGGGTAATCATTGGTTCGGAGATGTGTGATGGATGTCATGGTACGAAAAACCTGTATGCTTGAGAATGCGGATACTTTGACGCGAGCGACATCCAGTGATATCGCATTTTGGCTTCAACAAAGACGAGCTACCAGCTATATGACAGGATTGACCTGGAAGAGTTGGGATACACGGCTGGCAAGGCTAGATTCATGCCTGTCTTCATTTGATCTCTTGTTTCAACGCCTTCAATTATTCGAGATCTACCTCCATGGGTCCTCCCTGCAGTCTAACTAACGCCATTGCTATGCGAATATGCTCCCTGGTCGAAGCTCATGAAATGTTTGCTCAAACACTTCCAGCACATAACCTCCTGTTTTTGGTTCTAAGTTTGCGCTTCTGATTTCGTAATCATCCAGAGCCAACCGCGCCTGCAGATCCTACTGGCGCAACGCCATAAGCCATCTCAGCAAAACCCAATGGGACTGTCCATCCGTGCGCTCTGCAAGCGCGCATGTAACCGTCGGCGGCCTCGCCTGTTGCGTAGTCCGCAGTCGTATGCATATCGAGCCTTGCCGGAGGATCGGATGCAATAGCCAAACGTACCTGCAGCAGGACCGATTCCATTGATGAGACAGCTGACCAACCCGAATTGGTGAGAAGTTCCATACACATGGCACCGCCCATGACGACGTGACCTCCACCTCCCTGGGCGAAGTTCAGGAAGCGCGGACGGATCACGCGAACGTATGGTGGCGTCCATGGATAGTCTTTGTTGAAGCGTATCTCGAGCACCACGCTCTTGATCCCCTTTTTAGCCATATCAACCACGAGTGGCAACTTTGTATTGATCGCGGCAAAAGAGTGCAGTTCGACAATCCACTGGTAAACGTTCTCGATCTTTTGCACGTCAATGTACCACCCCAACTCTGCGAGTGGCCTCGATTGCTGAATCTGATCCAAGCTCCGTAGCTCTTTCAGCAGATGCTTGGTAGTGCCCGAAACAGCATAGTCAGGTACTGGCATGAGGGGCAGGGTAGTCCAGTCCAGGACTCCAGGAACGAAATCGGTTGCTGGATTACTCTGGGCATTGCTGAAGGCACCTGAAACAGACAAGGCTTGAGTGGGAACAAGTTCAGGCGCTTCCTCCGATAGGATGGCCACATCTTCGTCATCGGTAGCCACACTATCCGTATCGCAATCTTCAATCGGAATGGGATCGTTGAAACCTCCTGACCCTTTGATCTTCTTCTGTGGCGACCTGCTTGCCAAGACCCCACTTGTTAGACGTCTATCTTTCGCGTACTTGCTTGATTTGATAGCTGACGCCGGAATCTCAACCCTACCGCTGACCCCTTGAGGCGTTCGAGTGGGGTCTTGTGGATGAGCATTCAGTGGTTTATGATCTGCGCCAACCGTGATGGTGTCAGATTCGGGGCTGCAAGCGACGAATAGATAGCGGGTCTGGATCCAATCGAGTTGACTGACAACAAAGTAGGGAGTGTGGCTGACGAACTCGTCTGGAGCGTTGACGATCTCATTCAATGCTAGAGCATTGCTGATGTTGAGCACACTGCCCGGCCATTTTCCAGAGTGGGGCCCACGGCTACCCGAAGAATATCCTGTAGACGTTGAAGCGTCTTTTGCATGATAAACACCATTGCCATAAGCTCGGCCATGGTCTACATTCTTGAAGTGGAGTCCTTCGCGAATAATCATATGCCAGTTGTGCAATGGACTACCATGCCATGCAAATATTGTCGGATACTGCAAGCTTTTGCTTATGGCTTTGTTGCGGACTTCCGTCGTGAATCGTTGCTCTTTGTCAGGCGCTCCCATTGCAAAACGGAACTGAAAATAGTCCTTCATGCCGTGCACCCGCTCGGCAGATGTACCAAAGATTGTGTTGTTCTTGTTCTCTGGACCACCCGGTTTTGTCTCGCCTCCTGTGTCAACCTGCATTATACAGGCGCGGTTGCTTGCAATTATCCAACGTAGCAGGCTCATTGCTGCTAGCGAAATGCGACTGACCCATTGCTTGAGATCTGTATTCTGGAACTTCTTGAGATATGCTTGCATCTCTTTGACATTTGGTAGAGTTCCGAGAACAGTACATATTGAGTAAGACTTCTCCTGATCATTCAGCTTATCGAAATCCTGGTTGTATATCTGGAATGTCGCCGGTACCCAGTTTGGCGAGACAGCCGATCCTGTTGCATGCGAATCGAGGGGGTGTGGGGGCCTTGCAGGATCAGTAGGCGGAGATGTTCGCCCTTCGGTCGACTGGGGAGGACGAAAGATGGCAGGCTCATCAATAGATATCGTTGGGAAATACGTGACATCAGCAACCCGACAGTGAAGCTCAGGGGTGATGATTGTGCTGGTGACTTTCAAGACGATCCAGCTACCACGAACCACGGGACAAGAGTAAGGCCTGTTGAAGAATATGAGCTCACGTCTATCTGCGTCGTAACCCACTTGATGGCTTTTGCACTGGATAGTGCTTGATGTTGTGGTTGGTGGTGTCTGAGGGTCGGTAGCCCCATTCCTAGTATACAAAGGCGGTCCAATTGCATTGGCCACAGCACTATCGATGGGTGGGACAGTCAAAGAAAGCCCAACCGGAAATTCCTTCAACTTTCTAGCGCTCGCACTGCTGTAGCAAAACGATACCAGGAGATCTACGACGTATGGCTGAGCCAAGATCTCGTGTTCAATGCTTGGTCCGAATCCTAGCGTCATGAACTGGTACAGGCAGAGGCTCGAATTGCAAACGTACGGCTTGATTGCTTCCACCTCATCTGTCAGCCTGCGATGACAGACGAGACAGAAATCCGTGCACCGCACGAAGTGCCGGATTAAGAATTGCATTGCTATAGTCGGGAATGACTTGTCCGAATCCGCAAGTCTCATGTGGTCCGCTTTCACAATGTCTGGTAGGGCAGAATTATCGGGCTCTGGCTTATAGTGATCACTCATAACCCTGGCGTTGTTGGTGCTTCCAGTTTGAAGCACCTCCATGTACATGTTCTCGCCACCACGCCAGTCTAATCCTGTGCTTCTGTACTTCAAGATCGGTACCAATCTCTCCTGCAACAAGCTGTTCAGCGGCCGCGAGATAAAGGTCTCACGGACTGCATCGCTATGTTCGTTGAGATTGATCTCTGCTGGAGGAACCGATGCGCCCTGCACACTGTTGATCTTGCTGACGGTCGTGAATGCCTCGATAGCTTCCTGTAGAGAAGGCTTATACTTCCTACCCGTGAGAATTCGAAAACCAATGTTGGTTGCAACACGGTTAGCCTCGATCTTTTGCAGTTCTTCGTATGTCTTGTAGCCATTCGGAAATTGTAGGAGCATGATTAGATACTCAGAAGGCAGTATCTGCCAAGCCTGCATAGCTTCCTCGGAGATGCCCAATTTGGAGATCCGTATGGAAACAGTGACAAAGCAGTTGAGGCCTTGCAGAAGATGCCCCAAATGGCCGGCTTTGAAACCTGCACTTCGCACAGTCCAAAGGTCTTTGCGTATACGAGACCGATATTCGGGAGTGGAATTTTGAGACTTGCCGTCTGAATCTGTAAGAGCAGACGGGAAGCCGGTAGAGTGTGTGCGACCTTCGAAGGCTTCATCATCGCTCGCATAGACGTCGTCATCAGAGTCCTCATCTACTTCATATACCTGCGAGTCTGGCATGGAGGTGTCTCCATCGTGATCAGGTGAGAGCTTCAACAAAGTCGTGGAAATGATGTCGAGCAACTCGAAGACGGTTTTGCGATTGGTGCCTCTGATGTCCTCTAATGCTTTGCTGACCACAGCGGAAGCGTCGTCGTCACAAAAGATCATATATTCGTGGGACTTGGGGTAGTCCGAGACATCTGGGATCATTGCCGTGATCCTGGCAATTTGTACGTATGGCTCAGTTCCCTCGAAGGTGAAGAGTAGTTGGCCGTCATCTTCGCCTTGTTGGAGTGACGAGATACCAAGTGGAAGCACGCCCGTCTGTGATTGTTTGAGGTCGGCGAGGAACTGCTTGCGAGGCATCCTGCAAGTCGTTTCAGGAGAGACCTGTCTGATTGCTATCGTCCGAGTGTGATGACCAGCTTAGCTAGTGGAGGTCCAGTCTGGTGATCTTGATTCATGTACGATGTGGCACAGTTGAGGCACCGTGGGGAAGACGTCGTATCACTGATTGTCTCCACGGGCTCTGGTGAAACAAGAGATTTGTTGTTGCTATTGAATACCGTATTCTTGCAACAGTGCCAAGTATGGAGCCAGGACTATCACATGCAGTTGGGCAAGACCACTGAAGACGCGTGAGGTATGCTCACGAAGCAGTGACCATGCTTTATGATGGCCGTGCGTGTTATTGAAAGGAACGAGGTGATGGTGAAGAACCTACCGTTTGCCGCAGAAAGAAAGTGATTATCGGTCGGTGAGCAAGGAATGGAATGTAGAGGTGTGCGTTTGTCAACAGGAATCTACATGGCAGATGCACCAACGCCGCCTCAACCACCGTCAGGCAGACATTGACTCCTTGAATGCGTGCATGCCAGAAGGCGCAGCGACACATGAGAAAGTATAGGCAGCAGGACGCAGCGGCCCGCGATAAGTGGAGTCTCAAGACCCTGCTGCCACTGCACCTCATCCGCGTCTGGAATCTTGAACACGTTTGGAAACAAACACGTGCGTCAGGTGTGCTACTTGCACCGTCTTGACCATGGCATCTCGAATCGAGATCAGGTCGCCACACCTCCATGAGCCCAGTCTCCAGGCCTTCCTTGAACCAGACTTCGACCCGGCAGAATACCTCAATGCAACTCTACCCGCTCTCTCCAGCTCCGCCACCAGGACCAATGCGTCTGTCCGCTCCGTACCCCTCTCAGAGCTGAACACGCAACTGCAAAACCTGCTGAACACACTTAATGCTCAGACAACTCGGCTCTCCAATGCACTTACTCAGCTAACGGACGAGATTGTTCGCATTGGCGGCCGTCTAGCATATGAAGTCGAGGTTCTGCGTGGCGAAACAAACAGCCTGAACGACACACTCACCAACACTCTTAAAAAGGATCTTGATGTATTTATTACTCCTAGCCCCAGTTCGCGAGATGCTGGATCCGGCCTCCAGGACACTCTTTCCAACGACGAGCCAGAGTACTTGCGAGGCCTGCAGACCCTTGCTACCGTGCGCAGCCGTCTAGATGCAGTAATCAAAGTCTTTGGTGATGCCATGAGCTGGCCCATCGCACCGTCTGAAGTCTCCACCACCGCATCGCTGATTTCGGTTTCGGCGCCAAATACAGACGACGCGCGGGCTCGAGAGGCGAAGGGCCACGAGTATGCTGAGAGTCTGCGGGAGGAGATCCGGAGTCTACTGTCCTCAGGCGCTGAGGGAGTGGAAGCGGCAGGTACCCGGATTGCCACATTGCGTGGGCTGATTGAGGTGTGGAAGGGCACGGCGGAGGAGAAGCCGCGGAGCAGGATGGTAGAGGCGCTGCAGAAGACTGTCGAGGAGGAAAGAGGCAAGGTTGGCGCGGGAGGAGACAGGAGAGCGGACGGCGCATTCGCAGCGGCGTCGACGGATTACCGGTACGGAGACCTGAGTGCCACTTCGGACGTGGCAAAGGAAAGCAGTGGAAGTGCAGTTGCGGCTGGCGGGTATGGATTCTTGCAGAATCTCAGAAATCTGAAGAACGACATGTATCTAGATTAGACAGCCTTGCGCCACGTACTGCCAAAGCCTAACACTACGACTATTCATTTACCGTACGGACATAGCTCACTCAAATTCGACCTCCATCGGGATAGGTGCGAAGATCAACACAATATCTCAGACATGTGTCTCATGCGACCACCGCATAATCAAGCTATGTCCACAGCAGGGACATCAACCGTGCTACACGAACTCAGGCATTCCATCTCCGCCAGCTCTTATGCCTGGAGCACAGACGGTACAAGTCGTAGTGTCGAGCCACAGCGCATCTGGCCGACATACCGTCCTTCTTCTGTGGAGCATCGGGCAGAGGTCTGTGCAAGGACTTTGAAACGCTCAGTAGTGAGGGCTCGTGTGTTCTTTCGGCACATGCGCTCCGGCCGGAGATACATGGTGCGCAAGCCTTTGCAAGCAGTGGAGAATCAATGACATACATGCTGGAGCACTGGGTATACTTCCAATCCTTGGCACCGCCAATTTAAACGCCCACGCCAATTTGTTGACCAGAATAACAGCAGGAGGTTCCAAGTGGAGCCGGCGCAGCCTACTAAGTCCTTGCAGCTCCTCTGGCCAACCACAGACCGACACTCTCTTGAGCGAGTTGACTGCCCCACACCCCATTTTCACCTCCTCTGCGCCATTCTTCATTTCCACCGTCTTCACCTCCACCTCTGGTTGCTTCCGCCAGCACAACTTCCAAGTCCCGTTTTTGGCTGGACACCCATCTGCGCACAAAATTCGCAGGGTCCTTGGCCAGGTTTTCGTGGAACTTCCTCTTTGCGTTGGTTTGGTGCAGCTTCTGTATGAGAAGGGCAAGGTCGTCGTCGATCTTGACAATCTGGCGAAGATCCCGCATGTGGCTCTTCGATGTGTGGAAGCGAGATAGCTGATGGATCAGAGGATTTGGGAGCGGGACACGAACGTCATATATGGTCGGCTGGCTTGCTGGGACGGTATCGGAGCCACGGATATACTGCTTGTCCACGCGTATGGTGTACCGAAGCTGTATTGGTGGTGCTGGAAGCAGATGCGGGATCAAGAGGTCGGGTACATGTGGGAAGTATACGTTCTCTCGGTTGAACAGCTGAAAACCAAGTTAGTTCTCCATAACCTTTCTACGAAGGTCAATGATTGGGGAAATCAAACCTTTCTCAACGCATCGTCACACACAATACTTCTTTTGTCCTCGTCTTCTTGCAAGCCCATGGCTCGACAATACTCCCAAATACCCTGCACAGCGCCAGCACGGTCTTCCTCCTCAGTGTCGAGGATCTCAGCAAGTTCCGGGCTAAGCTTGAAGCGCTCACTCTTCTCGTCTGGAACGAGATTGATCACGACATTCATACTTTCGTCACTTTTCCGCTCAAACTCCAGAGTATCGAAACTGGCTTCATGATCGTCAGAGTCTGTCGAGGGATTCTGCGGGTTAGACTGCGGTTTTCGCCACTCAATAGCGCTGTACCCATCCGGCTGTCGTCCGGGATTTCGTGAGAAATCGATTGTAATAGCTTTGAAAAAGTGACTGAGCCTTAGTCGTTGCTGCGAGCGAACGTCCGGTGCAGCTTTCTCTCCACCTTCACCCTCCTCGTCCTTTTCCTTATCCTCCCCAGCACTATGATCATCCACAAGCTCGTCATCCAATAAACGTCCTTCGATCTTGACCCTATACGTAGCCTGGCTGTTTTCATCGAATTCGAATGTACCCGTGCCCTCCTCGAGCGCTTGCCACGGCTGCCCTTCCGCAGTATTACTGATCCATAGTCTCAGAACTCCGTCGCGTCGTGTGTAGCGTCGCTGCAGATTATCCACCACATCGAGTCTCTTCCTTGTCATCACAGAGTCCAACCTGCGCTCGGCGTCACGAAGCTTCCTGTAACGCTCGACTCCATCTCCAACAATGACATCCGCGAGTTCATCGGATGGTATGTCGCGATCGGTGGGTTTCTTGGAAATTCTGCGAGCAGTCTCTTGCCGGCGCAATGTCTCGAGATGTTGAGCGTGTAGCTGCGCAGGGGTTGGTTGCGCTTGATGCGTATTTGGTGGTGCAACCATTGGACCTGCAGAGCGAAACGTACGCTCCAAGTCAGCAAAGCTGATTTTTCGATGGTGAGAGGAAGGCATCGTAGTGCCCTGGTCGAAGAGTATACAGGCAAGCGATTGGCATGCAGCGCAAAATTACTACGTACCAGGCCCACGACGAGTCGTTTGCGGCGATCTATTTGAGAAGCCGGCGGCTTGTGGTGGAAAGCTCCGATGCATGGCGGGAACGTCTGCCGAGGGACTCAGCAGCGACGAAACTTCAGAAGTCTGAGAGTGATGGAGAATTGGGGGTGGGAGATGGAGTGATTGATGCAAGTCGAAGTCGGCACGACGCGTAGATGATGGAGACGCGATAGGAGCTGGGAGAGACAACGTTGTGGTTGGGGCGTCAAGCGAGAGGTATTCTAGTGAGGGGTTGCTTCTCCCTCCACACTCAATAATGATCTATCACTTTTCTCTTGCTGAGCCATCCTTCTCATGAGCACAGCTGAAGCCGAAGCAGATGTCAAACAAGTGAGTCGCGAGAACGTGTAAATGGATGTTCGTAATCACGAAGTACCTCAGCATTCTAAGCGGTGTTGAGACGGCGCCAAACAGATCGGTGGTAGATCATTTTGCCTGGAAACTTCCCAATCGCACACTCTTCAACGCAACATCAACATATTTAGGCTACTTCGGAGTCTTCGTCGCTGCGAATATATATGTTCATATTTGATCATGGCGGCAGATTTCCTACGTGGTCATGGCATCGAGCTGGACACAGAGCTCGCCAGGATCCAGGACGAACATGAGAACGACACCTCTGTTCTGCAGTCCGGAAGGAAGATCACCAGAATCATCAATGCGAGCCTACCTTTGACTCCAGCTAAGAGCATGTGGGATCTTGCCATCGAAAATGGCTCGATCAGTTCCATCAGCCCAAGTTCATCCACACCTAAAGAGCTCAGTACAAATCGAACGGTCATCGATTGTAGCGCTGCTCTTGTCACGCCATCGCTATGCCACCCACACATTCACCTGGATAAAGCATTTTTACTGTCTCACCCTGCTTTCAGTGATATTCAGATCCAGAGAGGCGACTTTGCTGAAGCCATGGAACTCACTGGCATGGCCAAGTCCAAGTTCCAGCATTCTGATCTCATTGAGCGTGGTCATCGTGTGATCGACGAGAGTGTAGCTGCAGGGGTCACACATATGCGCGCATTCGTTGAAATCGATGCTGGTGTAGGTATGAAGTGTCTTACAGCTGGGTTAGAGTTGAAACAGTCTACTGAGCTTGCTAATATGTGTGTGGTTCAAATATGTCCTTTTGCGCAGCTTCCATTATTCTCCTCCTCTTCTGGTGACGAAGACGGATCGATCACCCGCGGACTCATGGAACAGGCTGTCCAGAACAGCGGAGTGGATGTCATAGGAAGTACTCCGTATGTTGAAGCCAATCGTGACAAGATGAAAGAAAACATCGAATACATGGTGGGACTTAGCATGAAACACCAAATGCATCTCGACTTCCATCTCGACTATAATCTTGACGAGTCGACCGAGCCAATGATATGGCATGTACTTCGGGTCTTGAAGGAGAAGCATTGGCCACAAGATCGAACTGTAGTCCTGGGTCACTGCACTCGACTTACCTTGTTCTCAGAAGTTGAGTGGCGAAGACTCAGAGAAGAGATAGGTGATCTGCCTGTCTCCTTTGTTGGACTTCCCACAAGCGATCTTTTTATGATGCGTACAGAAAATGGTGTACGTGGCACACTCAACGTTCCCCGAATGATTCAAGAACACGGTCTAAATGCATGTATCGGCATGAACAACATTGGGAATGCTTTCACGCCACAAGGAAGTTGTGACCCTGTGACGCTAGCCTGCAACGGCGTAGGGATTTATCAGGCTGGCACAACGACAGATGCCGAGCTGCTGTATGAATGCGTTTCCACGCGTGCGCGCGCAGCGATTGGTATGGGCCGCCCAGGCAGCGGCGAAGAATCCAAGAAAATCACCAGCAGATTAGACCTCAACATTTGCGCTGGCGACAGAGCTGACTTGCTCATCTACGGAACCGAAAAGACAGGTTGGCGCACAAGGCGTACGGTCAGCGAGGTGGTCTACCTTTACGATCACTGTTCCCGTAGACAAGGGTTACTAGGCGGTGTGAGCGTAGGATGATGCTGCCACCCGTGGCGATCTTTGGGAGCAAGATGGAAGTTCCACAAGGATGACGGCTATGATGACAATGCGGCCAGATTTCCGGTGCCACATGCAAGATGAAAATCAGCTGGCTGGCTCCAAGTACCAGAACCATGATTCACTGGTGGTGTGTCCATGAACGGCTTACTGATGGCGACTGGGGTTATGGATGATCTATCAAGATTTTGCCCTTTTCCAACCCCATGTTGAAGGAGCTTCTGAGTCATGTCCACAGGTGGTGCTCAAGATGCTCAATGCACGCGACATTTCCAAGGCGTATCTATTGTAGCGCGCATATTCCCGGATCAGCACGTGCCCGCTCCACAGAGTCTGATCAGGGGGAACGAGATTATTCTAGACGAAGCTAATCTTGCATAAGGGAAGGGGGTGGAAGGCTTCGATGCAGGTTTCCAGCTCTCACAAAAACGCAGTGGTCGCGCAGCTGAGCCTAGACTAGCATATGGGTTGTTTTGATTGAAGCTGTACAACATACGATCTGTTACATCCGCAGATCATGCACAACGGCATAACATGGATGATCAATAGCTACAATGTCAACGAACTCTCACGGTAACGCTCATCGGCAGTCTTGTTCACTGCCCCTTTCACCGAAAGTTCGTTATTCTCTCTCGGAGAGACAACCCTATTCCTTGTCAGGGTGCCATCTACACGATTTTGCACGCCCATGTTCTATGGTCCGGCGGACCTCAACAGTGAAAACGTCATTCTTCAGCACTTGTAGTGTCTATGTCCTGGATTTGTCAGAAGCTCATGGTCAGAGTCTGAAGCGACGCTACTGTCGGCCACAGGCGCAATTGCTCGAGCAACGTCCTATTGTATTGAATGCCAGTGGTACGGTGTACACGTGCCACGATTTTGCAGGCAGGTACCCGCCGCCAGAGATCTCCAGTCCTTGGTCCTTGGTCCGAATGTGATCGATTGCATCTACTCTCCTCGTGTACACTTTTCGATTCTGCTCCCGATAGCCTTTCCATCGATCGAAGTACACAGCAAAGCCAACAGATCATGCACCGTACATAAATAGGAAGAGCGCAGGTCTGAACTCTGAACAAGATGAGGTCAGTCACGCCACATGCTGGGAGTCGCGATCCGGATCGATCAAGGCGACTCTGGCTCACGCGGGGGATGCGTATTTCACGTTAGGACATCCTTCTCGGGTGGGTCGTGAAGTGTACAGTATATCGACTGCGCGAGGCGCTGGTGTATGCAATGTGCTTAACGTGTGCTGATTGGTACTTGTGTTTATCGGATGGTAACGTGTCTTGCGGCTAAGATTGGCTGGCGGCGAGAACTCTTTTCGGACGCCACGTCCTTCTTCGCCCTACCCTGTTCGAGCCACCCGTCACAACAGTAATCCTTGCGCGAGATGGCGTCTACTGCGGCCGGAGCCGTGCCTGTAGATAGGCGGCGATGCCCATATCGCTGCTCAGTCGCTATCGCAATGGCGCTCGGCACAGTCACAACGGGATCAATGGTCGAATGAAGTTCCGCGTTGCACATCACAGGCGAACGACAGGCCACCATGCGCAGGATTGACCGTTACCGGACGTGTTGCACACACTCTTTTGTGTTGGGGAGGACCATTCCAGGCAATGGCTGTGATACGAAAAGCAATGTTCTTATCCATTCTCGCGCCGTACTGCTCCTCTGCGAGTCCCATGCTCGCCGCTGGTGGCGCTCGTTACTGAAATGCTCAGTGGTCCAGCTCATGGGAGTGCTATTGATACTACGATCCATCTCGCGCATCTCTGTCTTACTGCTTCACGCTTTGAGTATGTTGCCAGCGAACCTCATGCAGCTTGCTCTTGCCTGGAATTGTGACGGGTCAAGTCAGTATACTAGATGACCCAAGGCTGACTTGGAGATTCTTACCGTACTGCTGGCTTTGCTACTCAATTCGTTACAAAAATTAGAAATCTTGTCACGGACAGCCCCAACGACATCATGGGTACTCGGAGCTACGCAGACGTGGCGCCTACAGCGTCGACCATGGCTCTCAATGCCTACATTTTCGGTTATGCAGGTCACTCCCTGGTGACTCCACACGAAGCGCTGAAGCAGCTTTGGTGGACGGATCAGCGCATCGATGCCAAAGTCACGCGTGCTTTCATCAATTCGAAACTTAGGAGTGATGAGCGTGAGTTCCTCGATCGCCAGGTTGCATTTGGGGAGGGTCTGACGGATGAGACTTACGTGGATTGGATCCTGCAGAGAGCTCGACGGCTCTTCCTTATACTGGCTGAGGCTGGTGTACCTGATCAAATTTTCGGTTGCATAGATGATTCGTGGGATGACGATGATTTACCCATCTCACTGGAGGACGTTGCGAGTCTTGACTTATCGTTGGAAAATGACGAGGCTTTGAATCGGAAGTTCTACGACTTGCAATTTGTCTATCTTTTGCGAGAGCTCAAGCAAGGAGATCATATCGATTATGATAAAAAGGAACATATACCAATGGACCATGTCAATACCCTACCACCAGCGGTCACTCTTCAGACTTGGGACCGCATCCATTTCCCCAAGCGCCAGGACGAGATTTTCACCCGAAGAAAGTATTTGTTCTCGGATCAGCAGACCAGTAGCAGCAACCCCGAAAGCTTCATGCGCGATGTCTGTCAGGCACAAGGTCACCAGCATGAGCACATAACGTCCATCTGGGGTTCTTACACATCGGAGAACGCCGGTTATGTGATTTCAGACTTCGTTGGGGAGCATACACTTGGAACATTCTTCGCGCATCGAACAGCCCCACAATACATACGGGTCGCAGCAGTCGATCGCCCACGCTTGCTATGTGAATGGATGCACTGCCTGTCAGACGCTCTTGCATTTCTTCATCATCGTGGCCTTGCTCATAATGCTATCACACCTTCGAATGTCATCATTGACGAGCGCAATCGTATTGCATTTGCAGACATTGGCAGTCTGCGAACCTTCCAGAGAGGCAAGAAATTACCGCGCTCGGAATTATATGATTATGCTGCTCCTGAGAAACGGATCTGCAAAACACCATTTTCCTTGACTTTGAGTCCTCCGACGAGCAGCAAAGGTGCCTTCGGCAAGTTGCGCAGGATTAGGAGCTCAAGGAGTAGTTCGTCTGCGTACTCCTCGTCTGATGGCAGTGTCAGGAGCAACAGTATCAGCACGACTGCTTCCACCTCAGCGGCGACGCCGCCCCTTAATGATGTGAATGGCCTCGCAAGGGCTGCAAAAGAGGAAATCCGCCAAAATACCACAGCTTCTCTCTCCTCCACCAGTCCTTATCGGTCCTCCACGACGAGTCATTTGGCTCCATCATTATGCACAAGCCACCGCGTCTCGTCTACCGTGATTATGGATGCTACACAGCCCGAGCGCGGGTCACTGGGAAGTCCACTGCTTCCACGTGCTCGCGTCGTCGATCTGCTGGACCTGCCAAAGGCTACTACCAAACAGTCTGACGTCTTTAGTTTCGGATGTATCATGCTAGATATAATTACTTTCCTGATCAAGGGAAAGCTTACCGATTTTGTCAAGCACCGCAGTTCGAATGTCAAACCTCTTGGCAATAAGAGCGTCCTTCACGTTGACAGCTCCTTTCACGGGAACTCTGACAACATTAACTCATGGATAGATCACCTCATCGAAGAGTGTGGCAAACGGCCGGAACAAGTCTACCGCGGACTGCCTGCTATACTCGGTCTCGCTCGACAGGCGATGGCCCAGAATGCGTACTTACGACCCACTGGCCTCGAAATTAGATCGCGTCTGACAGCACTGTTGACTGGCGATTGTGGGTTCTCCAACCTCTGTTGTATGAGGACAAATTGGAACGACCCGTCCTCCATTGCCAAGTTCAAATTTGACCTTCCAGCTCTGTCCTCAGCTCCTAATGGCAAGGCCGGCACGTTAGTGAATGGTTGTCCAGAGACTTCATCTCGGGCCACGCCTCATCCGATCTCTTCTGATTCCCGCAATTCAGAATTCATCAACGATCTCAAGAATCGTCGAAATGGTGATGTTGCGAATTCTGTTAGTAATAGGCCTCCAAATTACACGCAACCACAAGCGCAAGGCTCCGTAGCAGATCATCAGCACTGTTCGGAGAGTCAATCGCTATCACGGTCATCGCTTGATTGGCCACTCCGGTTGGACTCACGTCAATCCCTGCTCCCAACGAGCCTGGATGACAATATTTACAATACTGCTGCATCTGGGTCGAGCGCAGGACCTGCGGGGAATGGCTCAAAAGATAAGCGGAAAGCATCCAGTCTGAAGTCCTGGAAACGAGCGTTTGCAAGAGTCCGCTGATGAGTGAGGCGTTCACTCATCAGACACAGATCATTTACATATCAGAGTGCAGTCACGGTCGTGCTCACTGATTTCCATGGGAGCAAATGGGATGTGGCCATATAGATGTATAGGCGCGCCATCTTTCTTGCTTTTGCATGTAGTATACCCATTGCTATGAAACCACGACGGGGATGCGAGCGGAGTTAGATGAGATTTTGAACACAGAGTCCCTGCAAATTACAATAACACATATACTTCTCCTTTCATACTGGTTGACTGCTCGAATTGCAGAACACACCATCACGAAACGGTCTGAGGATCTCCCACACATAATCTCGAAGCATAGACAACAACTGAGTGCGATTCTTCAGGTACACGTATATGTCGCAGTAGCTAGTGATCATCACGGAACAATACGCACGTACCGACAGTGTTTGAATCAGATTGCAGGACTATGATACTCACAAACATGTATCAGACATGTACTGTACATATATGACCGGATGTACTGTACATGACATCACGACGTCACTTTTGTGCTCCTCCACATCATCTACGAGAAAGTCGTGATCGTCGTTGATGAGGCTAGACCAAGTTCACTTCAGTCGCGACTCCATACTACACGCGCTATTATCGTCCTCCACTATCGCACGCACCGTCTTGCATCCCGTTGATAGATTTTCGGCATTTTCACATCGACTGCACTTCATCACACCCTGAATCCGAGCGCATTAGCAACGTCGCCTTGTGCTGCTCGTGGTCCTCCACAGCCACACGTACTTCTGGCCAAGCACTTGGCCATATCGAGCTACAGCGCCGTGTCTACCGTGGCGAAACGACACACCACGATCTCGGGAGGAGTGGAATCATAGCTCTGCTTGTGTACGAACTTTGAAAAGTGCTGGAAGTGGATATTAGCAAGCGACACTCTCCGGCTGTACGATCGCCGCTCGAACGCTTCACTCGCTTGCCGGATGTTCATGACAGGCTGCAGGTCCTGTAAAGCGATATGCTAGTGTCGCATGGCCTAGGCGAACTGCCAACATGGATAACCCATCGCAGAGCTGGTTTGTTCAAGAAATGGGAGGAGAGACACGCCCGCACGAAGATGTGGAGGAAACATTCATAGGCGAGCCAGATCGTGCGCATCGAGATACCGGCCTTCGCCCTCATAAACGGCTGTCACAGCGCCGTCAACCACTTCAAGAGTTATGGACACGTAACGAGACTTCTCTGCATCAGGGCAATCAAAGCCAAGTAGAACGAGGAATATTGGGGAACAACGCCGGCTATGCAGTACGGCTACCTTTTCCGGCCGCAGTCCTTGAGGACGATCTTGCGGCTGTTGAGATCACCAAGCCCATGGGCATCGAAAGGAGTCTTCTGGGTCTGCCCCCAACACCACCCACTACAACCGATAGCAATAATGTCGTGCTATCAGCGGTTAGCAGGCCCAGTGATCCGCTGTTTGCAGATGCGGTTCGAAATGCGCTCGACCACAGAAGTTCCAATCATCGCTTGAGCACCCCGGCTGCCCACATGCCACTACATACACCAGAGCCGTCTCCTCCGTCAAATTTGACAGAGAAGAGGGTTTCTCATCTGCGGCCTGACGCGCTGAGCACCTATCCGAGCTCGCGCGCAGATTCATACCACACTGCGCGCGAAACCCAGAGTGCAAATCGCCTTGGCGACCTGCAGAGTGAGAGTCTCGTAACGTCGAGTATGGTGCCTGTGCACATCGAGCAGGAAACGCAAGTTCAGCATGATTCAGACAGCTCTGAGCTAGATGGCCCGATAGAAACCCAGATTGGCCGCCAGGTACGTATCGAGGACATCATTTCAGACATATTGCAAACGCAGCATCTGGATGAGCAAATTTCAGAGGGTAGTTCATCGCCTGGTCCACGACGATATCAGTTTGGCGATTCGAGCTCGACGGAGTGCTCGGAGTCTCTGTCATCCTCTCCAAAGCGATCGAACCACTCGTCTGAAGGTCTGGATGAGCGTGTACGAGAGCACACAAGAGCATTGCCCGAATCGACGGCTGTGACTTATGAACATCAGCACGGCCATGGCAAGCCAAAACCTGATCTCTACCAAACACCCGAATTTCCTGACTTGATCATCCCTCTCGACTATACAGAGAAGGATATCTCCGCAGAGGATGTCAACAATCTTGTATACCAGCATATTCAGCAAGCTAATGTCAGAAAACATGGGCCCACAGAATCACTTGCAATGCCGGTTGGAATTGTGGCATTCCGCGAGGACAAGCAGCATACTTTGAAGAGAACTACGAAATGTCTTACATTGCGCGGGACTGGAAGTGATGGCAGTCCTCGAAGCAGCATTGGCAGTAGCTTGCCTCAGCGACGATACACTAGCCTATCCATGCGCGCGTCTCCGGTTATGAAAAAGGACAGATTACTCCCCGCCAGCGGAGCGCCTCGTCATGTCAGCTCTCCTCTGCCAGCGACAGCGATGCAAGCATTCGTGCCCGGTCCGGAAAGGATGAAGCCATTTATGCATATGAACGAGCGTCAACACACATTGCGTCGCTCACGCAAGATCGATCGTTTCGAGGGACCATCATCGAGTAGTCCAGTCCTGTCGTTTCGCAGTTCTGTGACACCACCAAAGCCTTCACTTCCATCTTCGCCAACGACAAGTATAGGACATACTTTGCGAAGGTTCTCCCGGGAACAAAAGCTTGAAAATCTGTCACATGTCCGAAGTATGAGCGAAGACCCACACTCGCCAAGGCGTAAGGACTTTGACATGCGTCTTTTGCACGCAACGCCGACCCCAATGAGCCAGTTCTCGGATCGTACAGTCGAAGTGCTCGAAGCCAGGGGCGTGACAATATTTCCGCATCACAACGAGAGTCTGGTAATGCTGCATGATGGATCGAGACCGTCCAGCAAAGATGCTATGAACCCAGGGCAAGCGGACGTGCCTGGCGAGTCAACGAATGACGAAGAGCTGTTGGGTAGGACCCCTCCAGTTCTTCAGCCTGTCAGTCCGCTCATGCACCCGAGACCTGCCCCGGAGCCTCCAATTGTGGCCGTTATCCCACCCACGCCCAACGATGAGCTTGAATCTATGGCAGACGCTGGCGATATACATAGAATGGCAGAACACAAGCCAGACACACAGCCCGGTTTGCTACAACGAGCTCGACGTTACAGCGAAGGGGTAATGCAGCCATTTTTAGGGCGCTCATTCAGTCTGAGAAGACAGCCACCAACCCGCCCATCCACAGCTACTGATGAAAGACCTACGAATCTGTCGCCATTCTGGAGACCCCGCTACTTTTGGGAGGATGTGGACAGCGACGATGAGTACGATGAATATGGCGATCTGGACGTCTACTATGAAGAGCCTTCTCAGCATACGCTACCACGTGGCGGAGACACTTCTGATGTGGTAGAAACCCGACGAGTATTTCCGCGCAACATGAGTGTTCGCATGCCAGGCTTTCGTGGAAACGGTGGGTTTCTGGTTGGCAACAGCCTCGGACTCGACCGTCACGGGTCGAACAATCGGCGGCATCACATTGCACGCAGACGTGCAAGCGAGGAAATGCTACAACAGGTCTCCAAAGACTGGGTCTTTACCTTGCCCTTTTCTGGCAAAAGACGTCTGCGTAACGTTAGCTTGGCGCGCTGGAGGCGGCGGCTGATCGACAGACACCTCCACAAACAGGAACGGGAGCATGAGCGACGGTGTCGAATCCTCAAGGAGCAGATCCAGCACTGACAGCGGCCACTTGACACGCCACGTGAACGCCTTCTGAGTAGTAGCCATCTGATCAGTTCGATTCGAAGTAGACAATAATAGATGCGTGCCATCCCCGCAACGCGTTCCGCTGGTACGATTGAGACATCCACTTGCGCCACACCCTCTCTATTAGAACAATGGATTCACTTGACGCTAGTGGCCCTGGCTTACTGAATTGAAGATTCCCAGAGCTACGGTTCGAAGGATTCAACAGACAAACAATTGATGACCCCTCGACTCTGACTGTGGTCCTCGACCACCCATCTTGGCGTCGTGCCAACCACTTTGCCCATCCAAAGTCAACCCCTCGACAGCCTCTGGCTCACCATCGTCATACACCTCTTTCTCCGCTCAGCATCGACTGGCGATGCATCCGGCACATACCGACGCGGCGAGCATTCTACATTTGGTCCTCGATCTCCACAATACGCTTCCCCGATTCAGAATATTATCCGACGACTGCCATCTGGCGCACTTGCTCTTTCGAGATGTGGTCAGCCTTGTAGATGTGCGCGACCAACGACATCGTCTACTTCCTCATCACGGGACTTGCTGCGCATTCAGCCTCAAGGTAGATCCCTGAAAGCATCAACGTGTTCGGGGAAGTTGTCCGCATCCGGTCACCTCTGCGTCTGGCTTCAAATGGGAACGACTGAGCAGACATCCATCGCTCATACCCATTCCAACATGCGCTGAAATACACTGCCATGCTCATCTTAGCTAGATGAGAACAGCGCCTCAGGGTGTCCGGATGTGCTTCTCCTGCTGAGCCCCCCTTCGGACCCGATCTTTCATGGAACTTCCCACATTCTAACGACTTTACGGTTCACGACATCCCATACACCATGAATGTCTAACGAGAGTGAGGGGAGAGTCCCTGCGACCGCGCGCATGGTCGGAAGAGCGAATCGTAGATTTCGGTCCCGAACCAGCGTAGCAGTGTCTCAGGGTGCGTCAACCCTCGCTCGGTCTTTCGCATTCGGAAGGCGCATTGTGTCTTGTTTGTAGCGTACAATGGTAGATAGCATCGCATTACATCGCATTACATCGCACTGTATCACGTTCTATTCAGTCATTGTGTGGCATGATATAGCCCCACGCCAACACTTGTAGGTATGGTGAACATAGCGCAACGCGGCGATTCTACCATGTCAATCACGTAGAAGTTGTACTCACTTATCTTGTCTTCACCTCGCGTCCTGTATAGTTCAATACAGCAAAGTGTTGCGGTAACCATGTCTAACATGTGCCCGAGTGCCAGATGTTGGCCGCTGTGTCAATAAAGCAATCTTCCTGACAGAGTAGCATTCTTTGATGTGAGCGATAGCTTTTCATTTTGACCAGTGACAGTGCAAAACACTGGCGTTGTAGTGCGCTCAATGCATGACGATGTTCCATTGTGGCCATTGCCTCATTGCTCGAGGGTTGTAATGTACGTCAGATAGAGGAGCATACCACCAGAGGCGACCGAATTGATGTCGATAAGCACAATCACAACGCACAAAGCAAGCAGGGGTTTTTTCCAAGAGTTTTCAATTCAAGCACTATGACTTTCTGCTACTTTTGTGGTCGCGCAGTGTGGTATGGTGCAGGCAGACCGCAAGGATCAGCTGTTCACATCCTCATTCCTTCCACAATGCTTTCCAAGACTAACGTTCACCTTCCATCATCCATTACCATGCGTCCATAGTCTGACAGTAACACAAACAGCCGAAAAACACAAACCACGAATAAGAAAAGAAAGCAATAAATGCATTAAACGTGCGTGTGTGAACAAAAAGCAACACGTCGAAGAACCTGACTCTCAAGTACGTTCCGATATCGAGTCGTGAATGCAGAGTTCGCTGGTCCACGTAGGTAAAATCAAGCATGTCGCCATGTAACGCGGCCGACTTGCAGTGTGGTTGGTGACGCATGAGTGGAGTGCATGTCGCAAGACGAGCGAAGTTGGGCGCCGTTTCTCAGCGAGCGAGTCCGGGTAAGGGAGAATCATTATACATTATCGAAGCCTGGCGCATGCGGGGATGGCTATCCCGAGTAGAATGGGTGAGCAGCCATGGAAAAAAACGTTGATCAAAGCATGTTGGGTATCAACGCGACATCGTGATTTTCAGTGGTTGTTTGATCTGTGTCGTCAGAGGGTGTGTGTGCCTCCTAATTGCACAAGTTGCGCATGTCCATACGCTTGTCGTATGGCTTAGATGCGGGCGTGCTGCTGGTTCCCGTCGGCGTGGTACGAGCGTTGCCGACATTACCAGCATTGCCTTCCATACTCTGAGTTCGAGACATGAAAGTAGAGTCAACACGAGCAGCATCGGTGACCAGCGATCGGAGCGGCGAGGGCGTCGTCGAAGTCAAAGAAGCAGGAATACGGGGCTGCGTACCGTACGCCATCTGGCCCATAGCCGGAAGGCGTTCAGTGGGCCGACCAACAGTTTGATTTTGAGCAACGTGCGAAATGAGATTCTTCACCGAGGGAAGCAGCGAGGCGGTTCGCGGACTGAGTGAAGCTCGCAGAGCAGAGTCTGGGGTAACTGGTGCAGGCACACTGTAACGGGGCTGGTCCAAAGGGGAGCGTACGATCAGGCTCTGCTGCGAGTTCTGCTGTGGCGGGATCCGGTTAACGCTGGAGGACGTTTCACGGGAAGAGGCAGCTGTCGCCGTAGCCACCGGTGCCTGATGCAAGGCGCTCATATGCACTAGAGTATCGGCAGCGTTTGACATGGCAGTATCGCCAGCCGGTGCAAGTGCTAGGAGGAAGATTAGTCGATAGTCACAGCGACGACATGATTCAACTTACAGGCGTATTGACGGAAAGCACTCATACGGGTGGTAGCGCTCTCTTGCTGGCTTGGCACCGCTGGCAGGGCATCGAACAGCGATCCAACCGACGGTAATGGTCGCTGCGCTGGGGCGGGCGCGATATGCGCTGCAATCCAAATCAGCCCCAGGTCGGACATAAGAGTGAAGCCACTGACCATTGGATTTCCTAACGCGGACAGCTGCGCGGATTCCGCGACGGGTATTCTGTGGGAAGCGTGTGTTGGCAATGATATCTCTAAGACGAGCTTGGTGTGCGTTCATGGCACGGCCATCTTCGTTCAAGATGAGGGCTGTTCGTGTGAAATGTTAGTCAAATGTCTCAGGGTATGCAAGAAGAATGACCATTTGACGTCACCTTCAATCTCGCCTAAGACATGGTGATATTTGAGGCGCATGGCGAGCGGTGTGCGATCAAACTCCTCTTTCATATGAGTGTATGGAGTGTTTCGTTGACGGTACTCGAAGAGTTTCTCAAGCTGAGCACAATGTCAGATCGTTGACCGCCACAGGTGATGATCAGGGGCTCACGTCTTCCTTGTTCCAGCTTCTGGCTCTCGGACGAGTAGCTTTCCCGACCGATGAGCATCCACCAGTGAGTTCCCCGTCGGAAGCACGGCGCGCATTGGCGTAAGTCATGTTACGAACGGTGCGCTGCCTACGTGCACCATTTGCAGAGCCCGACCCTACGCTGTAACCACGCGCCGGCATTGTTGATACTGGTGATGTTGAGTGTGGGTTCTGTTCCGGTGTGTGATTCCGCTGCGAAGTGTGATGCTGTCGAAATGTGCCGTAGGGATATGGTGTTGGGGAATGCGGAGTTTGGGGAGGTAGCGAAGACGGAACGAAATGGTTTTCCGCCTCCTTATAGATGTACAGTGGGAAGACAAATAAGAGGCGATGGGAAGACAGCTTAGCGAAGAGGATCTGGGTCGAGTAATTTCTGCAGAAGCTCGCTGACACGATGTGGCGAGACCTTACCTGCTGTCGCAATTGCCAATTGCTCGTCGCAAGCAAGAACACGCCATTACCACCAGCGAGTCACGACCCACAGGATCGGTTTAAACACAGCGAATGTGCGTTTCCGGCGTGGGTCAAGCATGATGGGAGGGCTTCCAAGCAGTCAATTCAGCAGTACGTCAGGACACGGTCATCCACACACCACGAATGTCGGGAGTTCCCAAGAGAATCACCCATAAGAAAGCGCAGGTTTCTCAGTGACAGATGGGTGTGGTGGGCCAGTGTGGTGGCAAGCACGTATGGAGAGCAGTAAGAAGTGCTTACTTGCCTACCTTTGATCCGCGGAGTCAGCGCAAAAGCCATAGTTGAGCAGAGAGGGGCGTGAATATTGTTCTTGCGGGTCCGCAACGCTTACGAGTCGTCGGCCGTCGGTCGTCATCATCTTGAAGACAGCAATGCCACACTGAACCATGTCACCGACGTATGGGAGGGAGGACGGTAGGGAAGGACGACTGGAGTGAGGACAACTGAAGTTGATAAGGGGCCTCTACTCCCGCGGGGTGACTAAGCGCCAATCCCGACCACACTTCACTTTTTGCATACTAATTGGATCTCTACACGCCATCTATGGACGAGATTCGAGTCTTCAGACTCCTTCATACTGTTTCGCGAGGTAAGCTACCGTGGTTGCTAAGTAGCTTCCAGTTGAGTTGATGCGCGCGGAGTGGACGAGTTGCCTCAGGCTACACAAATACCTTGTCTCGCAATGCATCGAGCTCACGATCTCCAGCAAAAATTATTCTTGGCAAGATACTTCCGCAGCAACGAGCACAGTAGCACCATACCTACACCAGTATTCTGATCAGCTACCAAATTCGTAAAACATGGTAGACATGCGTCCACGGTAAGTTCAATGTCAGCGGTAACGTCAATACCCACAGGTCACACCCATCGTGACGCCAAGACCTCAGCTCAACACTGATGACCATAATACAATACCGACACGCCGTCTGTAGGTAGTACCCAAAGTAGCATGCATTTCCCACCACTTTGATGCCCTGAACATATTCTCCTCGCCGTCATTCAACCAGTGCCTCCTACGGACCATTCAACTGGAAGCAGAGAGCTGCACAGGATCGCAACAATCCATCAACAACCCGCCATTCCAAAGCTCCACTCGGAAGAGCACTAGATGACCAGTCAACCGTATTGTCCCCGTCCACTCTCACCTTCACCCGTGCCCCTGCTACAGTGCATGAGATATACCAGTCCGCCCTCCACCATCAAATGCATGACATATATATTCCGACATTGTCTATGTCTCCACATGGAAGAAACTCAGAAGACCGGGGGAGGCCGGGGTTTTAATAGTGACATACATACATGCATCATTTAAGTACGGCACATGTATGATCATAGAAGTGTTTTCGAACCCACAAAGAAGGAGGCCAGAACGGAGAGAAGAGGGCAAAGCAGGCGACTGCAACCCTCTTGCGTACATAACCTGAAACTAGCAATTTTTTCTCCTGCCGCAGCTTCGGTGTGGGAGCCGCAACCCCGACTCGACTTCTTCGAAATCCCCTGGCCCCTCATTTCGCTCTCTAGCTTTTTGCATGGTCCGAATATCTCCGGTATGGAAGACTGAGACCCGACCAGTTCCGTTAATGGACGCGAAAGATTGAAGTCTTGCTCAACATCGACCGGAGGCAGAACAGGTGATGACTGGTTATAGGTAAGATGAGGCATAAAACAGAAGTGATGGAAAGAGGGAAGATACATAGGAGCGATTTGGAAAAAAAAATGAGTCTAAACATTTCATTCGTGATTAACGTATATCGACATGGGTTTTGGATAAACATCGAAACAACTCGAATCGATTTTGTAGGCAAAGAAAAAGAAGAAGTCGCTGCCGCCCATCCCTCTAGCAAATCTCATACGTCTGCACATGACATTTCCGCGCTCAAGGCCCTACTGTAGGCCCATGACTTCGCGCTCATATGCGTGATCGCGGGGGAACGAGCCCATGCTGCCGTACGCGGGAATCTCGAGACCGGAGTCTGTGGCGGAGAGTGGGGCGTCGTCACGACCGATGGTCTCCACATCGCTCAGATCACCATCCTCCGGGGCTTCGCCCGAGAGCTCGGCGGCCTTTTCTTTGCAGGCTGAGGGCGTGAAGCCGTTGCCAACTTTGCCGGAGATGATGCGCCAACGGTCGTTGTCATATTCATCGATAGCCAGGCGAAGGCGTTGGACCTATCAACACGAAGATAATGTTAGCTATGACTGTGCGGACAAGGTTGTATGATGACGTGACTACGAACCATTTCTTCTGTCCAGATGGTGGTTTTGGCTTTCAATTTTGTGCAATACCGGACTTGCAGGGTGCCCGAAGTTCGCCCAGGGAAGAAGTCGGCGATTTGCTTCCAGGTCAAGTTCTTATTCTCCTTCAGGCCGACTAGCAGCTGGTCGTCGTCGGAGGTGAACTTCAGCTTGGGTCCTTTGGGTTTGGCGGCGGGCATCGGCATACCGGGCTGGCCCACCACGCTAGGAGGACCATGGTCGTCGTCTGGATCCGAGTCGGGTCCGTAACCAGTACGTTGCATCTTTAGCGGCCCTGGCTGATGAGGTAGCCGATGGTGGTGATGTTGTGTGGAAGGAAGGCCATGGTGGAAGGGTGAGGGGACTGGAGGTGGGGAGTGCCGTTGTGAGGGCAGCTGGTACATGTAGGGGGTGGGTTGGAGTTGAGCACTCTGCACCGCCGGTGCCACCTCGATCGTGAGCGGGCCTGATGAGCCAGGGTGAGGTTGAATGTGCTGGATCCCCTGGTATTCATACGATGGGTAATCATCTGGATGGCTACGTTTCCGCGAGCCTTGGCTGGACAGTTGGTACGATCTCATCAACTCCGGACTTTCATACGGCGTGGTGTACTGCGATGACACTTGAGACATCCGCCGTTGCTGCATCTGCTGTGCAGCGAGCTGTGACTGATCCAGCTCGAATGAGGTATCCACCGATGTTGGTGGTGCTGGGACTAAGGAGACTACGGCATGCTGGTGGTAGTCCTGTTGGGGATGTGCGTAAACTTGTTGTTGCTGGTAGTTGTGCGGGAAGAGCTGTTGGTAGTCGGCGTGGGTCATGCCCTGCGTCGTCTCCTCGGTGGAGTGATGTTGTGGTTGTCCACCATAGCTGAAGTTGTAATCTTGCTGATATGGACGATCCAGGATGGCTACTGAGCATGAAGGCTGCGAGAGCGAGAGACTCACGCAGCTCGCCAGCTTGACGGATTTCCTGGGTTGATGTTTGTTGTGTTTGGTGTTGTGACGTCTTGTGGACGACAACGATAGTACTGAGGGAGTATTGGGGACCTTGCTTGCGTGTGGTTCCTGCAACTCCGTATAGTAGGGAGATGGTAAGAAGAGGTGAAGTTTGGAAGGATAGCAAGTATCAGATATGTTTTAGGGTCTTGGAACGATCAACCATGAATTGAGGAACGATATATCATGAAGAAGAATAAGTCAAGACAGATCGGTCTGTTATGAAGGATTGAAGAGCATGTCAGGGCAGATTTGGATCCGCGGGTCGAGCTCGAACGTGTATATAAGACACGAACTGTCGAGCACTGATATGTTGGTGGATGCGGCGCTGGTCGATGCTGGACGATCGGTTGCCACATACGAGGAAGCCCGGATCTTAACAGCGGCGCAAGGTTGATCGCCACAAACCGCTGATATGATGTCGCTTTGGGAAGGGTATTAAGATCTCTGGCGGGCGCTCGAGGACTTGCAGGACGGGTCCAAGCTGGTGTTGGCATGCGCTCTTGCGCAACCTGAGACAAAGCTGGTACCTACACGATGCACATTGGGTGTAGTGGCTGGTCTTTGGCTCATCGGATCCAGAGAGTACCTGTAGGTCCACCCAGCATAAACCCGTCCCCCGTCAACCGTGGCTACATTCCCGAGCCGCCTCCCGCCAGATACATGGAGCCTGCGCAGGCGCCACGGGCTCCTCGACGCAGCAGAAGGTTTGAGATGTTCTGAAGCTCGAGAAGCGCCTAGGAGCAATTAAATGCATGCGCGGCTACAAGAGACCCATACATAAGACGCCCTTAAGATACGGCTGGGGGAGGTCGGTCCGTCGAGACCACGGCAGGCCAGACATTAGAGCGTGCATTTCTCCTGCAGAGACCATGCAATGCGACGCATCGTCGTGGGGAGGAGCAATGCAAAGCATCGCCATGATGGACCCACGAGGCCGAGCATGCTGAGATCGAACCTTGGTGGAAGTTACTGCTGCTGCAGGACAGAGGAAGCACCACGTGCATGACCATCAACGGTCGCGGCTAGACAACGGTCCCAAGTTCATTACCTCGTCTGCTAGCTCTGTCCGATCAGAGCATGAGCAGTCAATGGAGGTTGGGTTTATTCTGGTGCTCAAAACATCAGATCGCACTGGCTACCTATCTCCGGAAAAGCAAGCGGCTAAGGCTGCGAAGGATGGATCCAGCTGCGCCAGAGCGAGGATCCAGCAGATCCGGGCGAAAATCACATCAGGCAAAGCCCATGAAATCATGATCAGAGCGCGCCCACAAACAGCATGCCACCGTCGCGGAACATGACCACTTGCTGTAGCCGGATCGGAGCCGAAGAGATGGGCCAAAAGCCCTGAAGATCTCTCGCGGACCCCGGAGAGCACAGCAGAGAGAGGTCGAGCTACTGCAATATATCGAGCTGCTATAGGGTAGGGTTCAGAGGCGTCGCGAGAGAACAGGCCTTAGGGTCGTCGGGGAAGAGCCACCGAACGCAATAGAGACGGCAGAGCGACTCCACCTGAACCTGTCCGCACTGGCCCGAATCGAGCAGAGAGGCAGAAGGGTAGAGAGATCGTGCCGGGCTCGACCCAACATTATGCTTGGAACCTTTTTTTGGGTTGGTGGGCGCTGGTGGTGGGCATAGATAGCCGACAGAAGCAACCAAAGTCTGGGAATGGCTACTGCACAACATACATGAGGGCATGTGTATGTACATGTAGCTTTCAGCGCCGTGTGTACTGTCCTCTCGCCAGTCCAGCCGTCCTCGGGGTATTCGAGACAGGGTACGGTAGGGTTGTGAATGTGAACGATGGCCGCTGAGTGGGACGTCGTTCTGTAGTGTGGTGCACCTCCCCTGACATTGAGTTTCGCCCACGTCGAGCTGCCACGGATCGGGCCTGGACGGGAGGTGTCGCCATTGTCGACGATAGTGTCGATGACCTGTACAGTAGTCTAGATGTAGACGTAGAGTCTCTTTGTCTACGATCCCCCAGACACCCAGCTGTATGGTGTTACCAACATGTGAGGCGTCATGCACAGTGCCGTGCCGACTGCTGGATCCTTGTCGCCGGATTGCGCAACCAGCAGCAATCCCCATCCAACGATGCAGTGAAAAATAGCACAAATGCCAACGAGAAGGTCATGCCCCTCGCAGAATCCTACACAAACTCTCGCCTCAATTCTTGATCTTCATCATCATCATCGACGCAGCTCGGATCCGTGGATGGCCATCCCATCCTGCGCACAGTCCTTGGTTGAACGTCGAAAACAGGCCCCCTCTCCTCCTCCGAACACGATGTTTCACGGCGCTGGGACCTTGGGGGCCGAACACAGTATTCCAAACTCATGTCTCTCTACTGCTCTCTCTCATTCACTCTTGGCCCCCTTCCACTCCTCTCTTTCCTACCGATCAAGTCCGTCAAATGCCTAAGGACATCCCGCGACCGGGCGCACAGGTGAGCGGATTAGGTCAAGCCGCGATTCTTCCGCTCGAGCGATAGTAACCGGTGCCCGAGCAACGTCTGGGTGCCCGAGCAGCTAACACCGTCGCTTGGCTGCTTGGCTTGGCTAGTTGAGGGGAGCGCGTTGGATTCGAAATAAGGTACTGTGAGGTAATCTGGTTGAACGCCCTTCTACCGTATCTAAGCAGACAGCAGCGTGGTACTCAACGGTGCTGCTGCCATTGTGTGTGTGAGAGTACATACAGTACTGCGGAGCCCTGCCTACCTACCTTATCGAGTGGAACCGATCAGATCTAGCGATTCGGTGTTGTTTGGCCCTCGCGCCTCCTCCCCCAGAGCCCCCTCAAGCCTCTCAGCCTCCACACCCGGACGCCACGAACACGTTGCCTCCATGCTGGCGACTCTGCCATGCTGTCTCTCACCCTTCCTTTGTCTACCTGAGATGAAAGACGATGAGATGAGGGGGCCACAGCACACGCGCCGTGACGATTGCTGGCCCGGAAGCGGACCCGCGTGTGGCTCGACCACGGCTCTCCCTCCTCACCCCTTCTCACACGTCCTGTTGACAGTCCATGATGGGCAGATGCGGCTCTCAGCCAGTTACGTAGCCGTACACGCCGGTTGAAAATGATTTAGCCAGATGAGTACAGCAATGCGCTGCTGGCTGCTACTACAAGGACGCGCGATCTGGCAAGTTCCACCTACTGGTGAAAGGGTGCGCCACAGAGACGTGATCATCACATGCCCGCAACCGGGTAAAAGCTCACGCCGCATACGTCGGGGACATGCCGGAGACATGGCGTGAGTGAGTGAGCGAGCGAGCGAGTGACCGAGCGACTGAGCAAGTCCCCGACCAGCACGCTTCAATTCCATCCCCACCACATCGTAAGGTAAGATTATTATCAATTACCACATGTCTCTGCCGCTTTACCATTGCTTCGCAATCTCTGAGTTCCCTCATCGTACATCAGAGGTACAGTCCCAGACATGCATAGAATCGACGGTACTATAGGGTGAGGTTCCACTGCCATCTTACCGTTCACCCGTGTTTGCGTTACCTCGTGCATCGTGCGTCGTGTGTCGTGCCTCACCCTCGCCTTCGTGCCTCACCTCACTTAGACAGGCGGATGGGGTGGCATTGCATGGTATATCATAGGATGGAAGGGCGTACCGTGTGAAACACGCGATTCATCCACTTACTGACCCCACCAACGTGCACTTCTACCTACATGTACAGATCCACGACGAACGGGGAGCCACGGAAGGGGAACAAAGAATACATGTACCTTTTTCTCCATTATCATCGGCGCTGCTGTGCTATGCGTTTCCCACGGGTTGCTGGCTCAGGCACTGTCCCTGCACGGCCGATTGTACCTTGGTGATCGCAACGCCTGAATCGGGACGATTTGAGGGTCCCATATTGGGTCAATCATAATGGAGGGGGAAAAGAGATGGGGAGAGAGGAACCATGGCATTGCTGCGTTCGCAATAGAGACAGAAGAAAATTCAATCAAACCAGCAAATAGACGTAAGCCGACCAGATTCGTGATAGCAAAAAGTCCTAACGTTCTTCCCTCTTCCAAACCCCCCAGATCAAAAACTCCCTCACACGCCAGAAGAAAGAACATCTTGCCTCCAGACGTTGTTGGATATGTCCCCGCCCGATGTTTGACATAAAAACCCGATGGTCTCCTCGAAGCGTACAACGCCAGTTTCGCGTCGCCATCGGAGGTCCCTGAAAGATACATTGAACCCATACACACGAACACTCATTTCGCATCGACCCTTTCTTCGCCCGGCACGGAAAGCAACGCCAGCGATGATGCAGGCTAGACACATAGCAGTGGGTATCGAGACTGAAGCGACATATACATGGAGGTGGTGCTAGCTGGGAAGGGAGAGAGCACGGCAATGTGCCCGACTCCCCTTCCTGCATTCGAACGGCAGGCTTGTGCATCTGGTCGAGTCTACACCTTCCAGCCTTGCTCCTTGGCGAACTGCTCGCAGGCCTATGACGTGGACATGGTCAGTATATGTTCAATTTGTGTTGCGCAGGAGACCCTGCATATAAAAGCAAGCTGCGGGAGACAGCTCGGCGTTGTTCGGGGAAATTCCTGACGACATATTGCTGGTTCTTGATATCAAGAGAAAAAAGGTATTTTCGTCTGAAACAAAGCGTGTTCGGGCCAGGAACACGAATTCCGCCCGAAGCTTTGGTCGAGGCTGCACCACGCAGGAGAAGTTCGCGGTTCCAGAACTGATCATAAATCACATGAATATTGAGTTCGACGTACCTTTGCGGGCTTGCCGACCTTCTGGCCGATGACCTTCCATTTGTTGTTCTCGTAGTCCTTGATGGCTTGCAGCAGCGCTGCACTCTGCGGCACTTGTCAGCAATCTCGACCTAGTCCAACGGCACGAGATGGGAGGCGAACGAAATTGCTCACTTCGTCTTCCGCGAACTCTGCATAATGCATGTCCTATCAAGGGGAAAATGTCAGCCACGTCGTCGACAGCAGATCCGAAGCGATGCGAGAGTGGCAAACGCACCTTGTACCAATGCTTCTTGACACTACCTTCAGTCCGGGTCGGAAAAGTTTTGGCAATTTCGCTCCAGCTGCTCCCTGCATCACGCAGCGTCTTCAGTCGCTGTTCTTCGGCCGGCGTCCATGGCGTGTTCGTGCGACCCTTTTTGGCGACCGGACTTGGGAGTTGCGGTTGCGGTTGACCTTGCCCGATGCCCACCTCGAGCTCACTCGGTCCTGGAACCAGACTCTGTGCAATACCATACCCGCTAGTGTTGCTGCTCGCCGATCCTGGCAGGGAGCCTGGCATCGACTCATTCAGGTCTGACGCTCGACGCTTTCGCGGGCCCGGCGACTGCTGCGACAGAGACGGGTGATGGTGCTGCTGCTGGTGGTGGTGCGACGGCAACGGGAGCTGCTGCGCCTGGAGTTGTTGCGGTCTGTATTGCTGTGGCTGCCCTGGAAACGCGAACGCTGACTGATCGTGGGGATTCTGCGCGTACGTATAGGCTTGATGGTACGGGTTCTGCAAGCCCACGGAAGCTATGTCGGACGACATGGACAACTGTGTTGGCGAGGCAGAGTAGGCGTGAGGTGTAGAGCCTGGAGGTTGGGTGTTACGCTGCTGGTTGGTCGAGCTATTGCTGCTGGCACGAGAAGCACGTGGTCAGCGGGTGTAATGTACATGATGACCGGGAGTGGTCAGGTAACGCAAGGCGCGACAAGTCGGAACTTCGCCCAGCTGGGGAAAGCATCTAGCGCAAGCTCGCACGCTCGTGCAACGACGCGCATCGGGTGATACAGGTCGAGATTCGGCATGTTGAGGGAATGGGAGATAGGTGGGAGAGGACGACATACGACATGACGGCGACAGAAAGTGCTGTCTGAGGTGCCAACGCGCGACGCTAGCTACGAGCTGATGCGACGGTGGTGATGTTGCGACAAGGCAAGACGGACGAGCTGCATGATCTTGCTCACCAGGATCGCGTCGTGAGCATTGGTCGAGGTGTCGGAAGCGTGTACTGTACGGCGAGGGATGTAGGGATGTATGCTACAACGCAAACGATAGTGTACGCGAGCAGGCCGCCAGGTCGCAGTAGGTAACTACCTTGAGCCTTGGAGGTACGGCGAGTGCCAGGCGACGTGAGGTGAGGCGGAACGTAGCAGCAACAGTAGCAGCAAGGTAATGTATGTAGCCGTAGCCGCAGCCAAGCAGGTGGGCCGAAGTGCTTGAGCAGGAAATTGATCGAGGATGAGGGGACCCAGGCGAGTATTTTTGGGGATGGATTGGCCCTCTTGTCGAGTCCACAGCGGGCGGACGTGAGCCGTCTTTTTTCACACCCTGTCGGAAATGACGAAACGATGGGCGGGAGCGTGGCGGGGATGATGGGAGGGGGAGCGCACGGCAATGGAGTGGCAGAGGGAACGTCCTGCTACAATGGACAGTCGAGATGCTGTGGGCAGGGAAAGCTGGTGGCGGTGACGGGTAGATGTGGTGCAGGCGGTGGTGGTGATGAGGAGGATAATGACAGCTGCAGTCGTGTGAGGAGTCCAACGGGCGAGGTGCAGGCAGGGACTGGACGAGGCAGGCTGGGAAGGGACGCGAGCGACCAGGCTGCGACTGACCGACCAGCCAACGACATCGACATCATCATTATCATTATCAGGAGCAGCTTCACAGCACCAGGCGCGACACCAGCAGCGACACGACCGCTACCGATCGCTGGATCTCGTCGCGATCCCTCTATCGCGTGTGCAGCGGGCCAGCCGTTGCTCGTTTCTGCGCTGCTTGGGCTGCTGGACGTGAAGCTTGCAATGTTCGGTGATGAAACAAGAGTCTGCCTTTACCCTCCAGGATCAAGACGCGGGGAAAGGTGAGAGACAGTCGAGTGTGCCGTCCAGGAAGATTGCGCTGGCTCAACGCCGAAGCTGCACCGGCGCGCACATCTGACGTGCTTAGAGGTGCATCACGTCTGATCGATGCCCCATCTGGGGAAGGGTCTTCGCGACTAGAGCTGCGTCTTGTGCGGGGTAGCATGCGAGTAAGGTTTGCTGCGAATGGAGATGTGTCTAGCAGAAAGCATCACCACCAACGCCAAATCACCACATCGTCCGTCGTGAATGGCCTGGATCATCGTTCTCGCTAAAGTCTGGAGCATCTGCAATCACTGACAGACCCTTCATCGGATCGTTCAGCACGTCCAGGCCAAGGACATTCGAGCCTTGGCACTGAGGTTGGCAGGCGGTTGCTCCCCAACTCAAAGGTCCATGCACTGCAGATGTGGAGATGCCATTCGCTCAACGGTCGACCGTTGGACCAAGCTTTTGGCCCCGGAATCTGCTGACTGTCGCCGAAGATCTGGCGGCAAGCTTGAAATCTGTTCACATGTGCATCCTTTTGCATTGGGCCACAAGGGATGCGCATGGGGAATGTCGCCTGACAAGATCTGCCCTCCAGCCATCGCGCCATAAGCGAGCCTGCTTGAGTTGCTTGATGGGAATGAAGTGTGACGAACTCGGTACCATGATGTCTTCATGCCTGCCTTCCCAGCACGCGAGATCAGCACGGCCAGCATCCCATGTCTTTTCCTTCCGCAACCTTGCTGTGATTGTTGGTGGACAGTATACGAGCGGTCAGCTCTATGAGGAATGCAGGCAACAGTCCGGTCATCTCCTCCGTTCTCCGAAAGTGTGCATGGCTGGGATGATGACTGAGCCTCGGACATGACCCAATTGTGCTCATGGATCACAGTATTGTCGGTAGCAATTCGCGGCGCAGCCAGCATATCATGATCAGCCGCTTGTGCTCTAGACCCGAAAACACTTTCACGCGACCCCGACTGCCATGGCACGATCAGCATCTCTCACTTCTCACCCATGTCGAGCAGCGCAGCATGGTCTTATACTTGATTAGATATCTTGCCTTTCGCATGGATGTGATTCGTCGGAGTTGGGTCCTTGCTATGTGACGTGTGACTGGTGTGGTTGTGGCTGTACGGTCCCTGTTCAGATGCACCTGACAGGATAGCTATTCAGATAAGCATTCAGCTGCCATGCTAACAGCTACACCATTCGATGGATGTCACACCTTAAAGATCGAAGCAACAGGGTTAATTTCTCGGTGGCTGGGCAATGAGTCGATCTTTTGTCCCTCTTGTTGGTTGCCAAGACACGGCAGGCCTGTTCTCGTAAATCATGAGACGGTGTGTTGCGGTCGACTCGAGCGCTCTCCGAGGCAAATCGCGACTCCGAACTTCAGGACGTGGAGTTCGTGCCAAGCTTTCCATTGACCGCAACACGTGAAGACACAGACGGGGCAGACGCGCGCCTAGATGGGCCAAACTCCACAGCACACGTCGTGACTTTTGGGTTTCTACATTCCTGGTTCGAGCATGACTACAACATAATGTAACAATCGCTCGCTAACAACCTGGAAGCCATCACTTCCCATCCCTCCACCCGATGGGAACGAGTGCAGCTACCACTTGCTGCACACCTCGCTCCGTGGCCAGCAAGTTGAACTGCGCAGCTGCGTTTCTCGTGTCTTGAACCTCAACCCGGATCCCTAACTCACTGAGATGACGCCTGGTCTCTAGACTGACAGGCAGAATACTCGCCCCGGTGCCCAGCACCAGCAGGTCAGGCTTCGGCCACACCAGGTCAAGCACGCCCCAGACCTGCTGGTCGACCTCGAATTGACCTTTCTGATTCCGCACCGTGCCACCCTGTCTGCTTCCACCCTTACGATCTGCTCCCAAACCGCGGGCCCCTGATGTGTCATCCTTTCTGCTTGCACCTGCCCAGGGCCGCCATTTGAATGCTTCACCACCAATCAACAGCACACCTGCGCCAGTCACCTTCGTGCCATTGTTGAGCGCGAATCCATCGTCCATGCAAGCGTCCACGGCCGTCGTGGGCGCTGGTGTGTTTGACAACATGTCCATAGCTTGAAAGTCTGTCTGCGTATCCTCTTTGCTAGCTGGACCTCGGTCTCTTGTCTTGGGAGCTGCATGCAATGGCGGGGTCACATGCATGCATCTTGCCTGGGACTGAACTCGTTCAGTGGGCGTGAATGGCACGGCGAGGTTGAGCGAGACTCTGGCGGGGCTCCGTCCTGAGAGCGCATGATGAAAGCAAGTCCTGCATGTCCGGGTGGTTGATGAGTAGATCCCCGACATCCTGGGGAGCGCCATCATAGCACTGGACGGCATGGACGCAGGCGCTGGAGAAATCAGATCTTGCAGGCGAGCGAATCGACGAGCAGATCAGAGAGCGGATAGATGGACGGCAAAGTGGGATCTGTTAATGTACATGTGAACATTATTCGATGAAACAATCCGACTTTGGGTCCAGGGAAGAAGCGCAGAAGCGTAGAGAGCTGCGACAAAGGTCAGCGGGCCGCGTCCCGTCGTCATTGGTTGTCGTCATACGCGCATATTGCCAGCATATAACTGCATACACTGTACAATAGACGCTACATACATGTACCTTCATGTGTGTGCAGCTGGGAGGCTTGCTGTAACTTTCGCTCCGATCAGCTGCATTGCAGCCGCTTGCTGCACTCCAACGAGAAATCGGCGTGTCCCGTTGTCTTGCCAAGCTGCTTCTGGCAGTGGCAGAAACAGCTTGTGAGACGAAGTCCGGGTCGCTGGCCGCCCGTCAAACACATCCCATCATGGCGACGACACAACTACGCCTCAAGGGTCCTTTGTTGCCCATCCGGCAGCACAGTAGCGACAACCAGGATCCGTCAAGCGAGACAGCCGTGGCAAGCACCCGCACGCGAGGACTCTACGATTTGGAATGTGAAGTGCTGCCGGGCAAGCCGATCAACAAGACAGCTCGCCCAGCTTCAGGTACGTCCGGGGAAGCACAAAGATGCATGACCCGACCTTTCTTGGATTGGGAGGTCCTCCGAAGCGACAATCACACGGCACAGAGGTGCATGAATGTATGGCTAACAGCTGTGATGTTCGTCCATGTAGCGAGGATCTTCGACTCTTCCCGCATTATTTCTGCGTTTCTCGACTCGAAAGTCTTGGAACGGCGGAGAGCATCGCATGCAAAGACCTGAATATTGCAGAGAAATCTCACAGTCGACAGCAATGGCAAGTGTCGTTCTGTAGACAGGCTATGAATGCTGCCAAACCAATGGACTGAGACAGGGTGTTCCTGGTTCCCGCACCCTTCGAGATCAACGGGTGGCAGAGCGCGTGGGTCCGGCATGCTCGCTAGCCTGCATGATGCATGTCAACGACATCTCAATACGGGCCATGCGGACCACATGCTAAAAAAACTTGTCGACAAATCCCCAGATCTAACATGTTGAATCCTCTTCAAGGTTTCCCCAATGTGAAGATGGCGGAAGACGACAGCAGAAAAACAAATAATATGCAAAACCTTTTCCGAAGCTTCCTCGCATCGAATCTCCTCAATTGTCTCGGCTTGGAGCATGGATCCATGATATGCAGCGAAGTCTACATGTAGCAACCCCAACCTACTTCTTTTTCGCCAGCGTCACGACCAATGCATCTAAGTGGGCCACGAATCTACAACTCTATCTTCTGCCGCTCTATTGTGTGGAGCCTTCAAGCAAGAAATCTTGTCCAATCCTCGACATGACCACAAATTCTCGTTCCCGAGCTATGTTCGCTCATACATGTCTCCGTCGGCTTGTCTACGCCAACGCAACAGACCCGGCATGTCCCCGGCCACATCGCATCACTGGACAATATACGACTAGTCGGGTAGTCCTCAACATCGACCTTCAAGCTGAAACTCTCTCTACTATATCACCCCCATCGCCTGGTGCAACCGCCAAGACAGGTCGAACTCTGCGCCTAAGACAGGCAAGGCACACAGCAATAGCGCACGCCTGCTAAGGCGGTTTGACCACACGATATATCCAACAACTCAAATCCGAATCTCGGCCTTTTCATCCCCACAGGCCATCATCGCTTTGATCCACCCTCCACGGCCATCTTGATCGATCGATCTTAGAGCGGAACGTGAACGAGCCATCCTTGCCTTTGAACAGGGGGATAACGCGCGCCTCTCCTATCCCTGCGTATCCGAGCCATCCCGTTGTCTCTGGGATTTCTAGACCTCAGCCCTTTCTCTCGATGTGGAGGAAACAGACATGTTGCGGAGCATTGCTATCACTTCTCTTAGGCCATGAATTGCTGTTCTGCACATGCAAGCTGTCCCCTTCGGAACATCCGGAAGCAGGGCTCAGTCACAGACTTCGACAATCCGAGCCGACGAGCTGCGGAAGAATTTTCATTGTGAACACGTAGTATCATCACCCTCATTCGCTGGGCTGTCTATAATGTTGGAGACGTGGCCGCGACTACTCTCATAGATCTCAAGAGTCGTGAAATGTCAAGTGAATAATTAATGTGCAGTGTTGGACCGTAGATAATTCATTGTACACATTGTGTCGTGATCTGGAGAAGAGTAGCTCCTATTCGTACAAGTCCACGTAAGCACAGCTGAGCCCCTGAAAATCATGGCCTCGGTGCTGCGCTGGACACCCTCCATCATGAAATGTACATAAAATATTCTATCAATACAGCCATCAGTAATCTCCTCCATCCCGCCATTACACAAATCTCCGTATGATGTGTGACGTCGAACTCTCCTGATGATTTCTCTCAATCCGCCCTCTCGAGCAATCTCACCGGCTCGCCGATGATGCCGCGCAGAAAAACGTCGACCTCGTTGATGCGCACTTCCCAGACATCACCTTGCCGGAAAGGACCTTGCTCGACCCCATCCAGCGACGGCTTCATGTAGCAGGGCAAGTTCAGTTCCATCGATGTCCCTGGCGCCAGCAACCACTTGGCTTTGAGGAAAGGGTTCGTGGCTTGCAGGTACACCTTGGTGTGCCCTGGTTTCTCCAGGGGGAGGGGGATCTCATTGTGGTGGTAGGCGCGCATGAGCAGGAGCATCGCCCAGTGCAGTTGGGAGGTGTATGAGGCCCGCTGGATCAAGATCTCGCGTGGTTGTAGGCCGACGAAGATGTTCTCGAGCACTGCGGCGGAAAAGGGGAGGAAGGGCCGTGGCGCGTCCGGGTCTTGCGTGATGAGCGACTGTCCGCGGCGTGCTTCCTCACGCAGGGCGGCCTCGATCTGCCAGTGCATGATCATGTCGCCGTAGCGTCGCAAGGGCGAAGTCATCTTGCCATAGCCGTCCATGCCGAGCACACGGTGCTTGAAGAGACGCGTGGAGAGGCGAGTTTCGCCATATGTGCGGAGATAGCGCATGCCCATATGCATGGAGAACTCACCTTGCGGCATAGCACCGGACTGCCAGAGGGGCTCAATCGTCTCCTTCAGCATACGCTCTTGCTCGCCATCCTCGCCAGGTCTGTTGACCGAGCCTCGGAAAATGCCTGGAATACGTCGTTCGGCACACCAATTCGCTGCGATCTCTCCAGCTAACAACATACATTCCCGCACCGTATTCTCGCCGTACACATTCGTAGTATCGAAGATGTTTCTGAAGGCGCGATTCCGGATCTGAATGCCTGGATCACCGTACACAGTGCGTCGTCCTTGGCGATAAGGATTGTCCCATGCTAGACCTTCGTTCTTGGGGTTCTGCCAGACACTTGTGTCAAGCTGTGGACTCTCAAAAACAAAAGACCCATTTTGACGTCGCAGATCTGTGCGCTTCAGGGATAGTTGATACAGAGTTTGAAGCTGCTTCTTGTGCTCGGCAGTCATGCTGGCCATTGCGCTCTTTCGAGGTTTTGGCAGGGGCAGTTCTCCCCCTACCGTCAAGCAAATGCGCGCCTCTCGCGGCTTTGTGGCCTCGAGTCCAAGCAGGTTGGTCAGCTCATCGTTTGTCAGGCTTATCACATTCCGAATGGTACCTGACTCGATCTTGGTTTCGAGTGTTTGGCCTCTATGGTCAAGTCGGGCTGAAAATGTGAGACACGGTCGGTTGCTGGCTAGACTGAAATGCTCCTGAGTGACCCAAGGCGGCAGCATCATGTACGTGCGCTCTGGAAAGTAGATCGTCTCCCCCATGTGTCTTGCCATCTTCGCCAATGGATGGTCACGTGAGAAGAAAGCTGTAGGGTTGGCGATGTGAATACGAACCCAGTGTGTATTATTTCCATCCTTGTCCTTGTCGGCTAGCTCCACCGATATCCCATCATCTATCTCCTGTGCGCCTGGGCCATCTATACAATACACTGGTAGATCTTTCCAATCTGTCCTCAAGCCACTCATGGAGTCCTCGAAGCCAGGTTTCGATTTCATGTCTGATAACGTTAGCGCAAGCGATTTTAGCGGTTTGGAGTGCTGGCTGCTTGGGAGAAGTAAGTGCTGATCGAATCGATTGCGGTTCTCATATGGCAAGATAGTCCCAAGTTCCTGCAAGAACTGAAATCCGGTCTTTTGCGAGAGCCACCATTCCGGGCCGTACACCCCGGTGGCCTGTAGCAAAAGAGGCGGAAGCGCCGTAATGCGTCCATATCCTCTCAATTGCTGCGTCACGCACCAAACCTCCATGAACTTGAGAATCTGCCTCTCTTCATGCCCAAACTCGTTTGTCGTTTCTATGTGAATAAAGTCCCCATGGATGGACGCGTCGATCTTCTTGCTGCTGGGACTGACGTTGTTGCATACTGTCGGTTGTCGTGTTTTCCTGTTTTCTAGAACGATTCGCCTGGCCTTCTCCACGAAAGTGTAGATGATTTGTGCTCCTCTGGATGACGAGTGGCGTCTGAGTTCACGATCATCCATTGTTGCACGAAGGGATTTATCCTCCTGCCACTCACGCATCCAGTCTCTCACGTTCTCGAGCATCTTCACCTGCTCCTTGCTACGTATCTGTAAGTAGCCGGTTATGCGATGTGAACGCCGGTCAATCTCGAAAGCGAAGCCAGCGTGTACCAATGCTTGACGGGCCGCGAATAGCGCTGGCGGTGTCAGATCTTTGGGAGACATCTTGAGGAGAGTGGACGCGGCCGTCGTCAAGGAACCATACCGCAGATCAGTAGCATGCGCAAGAATGTGATGGGCATCATCCAATCTCGTGGCGTATTTGCGGTAGATCTCCTTTGTCTCGGTGGTGAATGCCTGTAGCTTGTTGACGATTGGGGCCGAGAGATCACGTGGAATGCTCAAGTCGCTCAACTTGGCTTCTGCGAACAGCGCGTCCAGATCTTCGGCTGCGGCTTCAGTTGGCAGATATGGCACCACGCGCTCAATCATATCTGCCGGGAAAAATTGAGGAATCGAGAACATGATAGCCTTTTCTCTGGAATGTATCCAACGACCATCAACAGTCAGGAATTGGCATAGTTCGCCACCAAGTTTGTGGCCTAGGTTGAGCTTACGAATGAAGACGGCCACAGTGCTGACGTTGTCGGTATTGGCTGCTTCAAACTCGACCAAATCACCCATGAGCAGATGTTGACTGATGCGCATATCTTCACCAGCATCTTCTGCAGACTTCTGCATGAAATAAGCCGCTGCATCATGCTCATCACTCTCCCTAGTGGTGTCCCGTTGGGTGGATTCGGAAGGCAAGTGAGAATACATGTTGATCACTCCCTCTTCAGCGACTGTCTCTTGCACTTCAATGTCCTCTGGTGATGGCTGGTGACCATACAGCTCTTGCCATTTCCGGAGTTGATCTCGAATTCCCACTGTTTCGGGTGCGTCTGTTTTCCCAGTTTGTTCCACATGGTTTCGATTGATGTTTAATTGTGAGCCCTCATAGACCGCAGAGCGTTCTGTTGCAGCCACAGTCGAGTATTGTCGCAGTAGGTGAGTTTGATAACTGGCATATGCCTTATGTCGATGAACTTGTGCCCGCCAGGGATGTTCACGAGTTGTATGAATCCCATTATTCCTTCTTCGAAACTGTGCTAACTCTGAGCGAGACAGCCCTAGAAACCTCCGTTCACACGATTGGAGATGGTGGTCGGCGCTGCTACTCTGTTGTGTTGCATTGTCCTTCAGGTTCGCTTCTCCATTTCCCTGTTGATTGAGATAGAGTATCGTTGGGTCGTCATCGCGAACAACAGGATCGCGCAGCTTGGACTTATCGGTCCCCAAGGGTTGGGATGTAGCTTGTCGACTTGAGAAATGATCCCTTTGACGTCCATATTGAACACTGCTTAGCTTTGCCACATCTGATCCCTGAGCTATCCTCAACCGCGATACGTGAGCTCTTGCATGTGGAGTCGTTGTTGATCTTCGCTGATAGTGTCCGGCCTCAGTACCGTTGATGCGGGTCCTATGCCTGGGTGTAGCTTCGACTTCATTGTGCTGGAATCGTCGCTGGTGCTGCAATTTAGCGCGACAACTCGAACATGTCCATACCTCGGGCACCGGTGAGGATACGACTGCCCTAGTACGCGATAAAAGCATCTGATCCGAGTTTCACGAGGATGGCGATTCAGTGCGAGTTCATGATGCTGTACGATAATATGTGAAGACCTGCGGAGTTCGGGGGTCCACAATTTATTCCAATAGCTACAGGTCGGTGGTTCACTCTGCTCACATCCGCTACACAACTTCAAACAACCACTATGGCTTCGATGACCGAGGAAGAACGCCTGGCGGAATGGCGATCGTCCCGGCTGTCCATTCCTTTCCCTCTTCGATTACCACTTTCCATCACACTCTCGGCCATAGGCGGTTTCGGCATAGGCGTCTATCATGGCTCGCAAACGAGCGGTCTGCGCTTCCGGGCAGAGAATGCACATCGCTTTCCCACCACAGCAGCTGGCTGGTATCTATATCACAAGTCGAAGAACTACAACTCCGCGTTGGGCGGCGTGCTCGAAGGACTGAAGATGAGTTTCAGAGTTGGCGTATGGACTGGCCTGTTCGTGGGTATGGAGGAATTTGTGGATCGCGGCAGAGGAGGTATGGTCAGGCTGTGGAGGGAATTCCGGGGTCTGAGTGTCGATGCGAAGCTCTCAATGAGCCGGGATGTGTTCTCGAGTGTGTTGGCAGGTTTCGGCACAGCTGGAGCATTTAGTGCGTGGGAGCGACATGATGTCTACACGGCCGCAAGAATGGCAAGACTGGGAGCCAAAGGCGGCCTCATCTTTGGACTCATACAAGATGCTCTGAGTATCGCGCGAGGGAGGAGACTGGGGTATGTGGAGTTTGTGAAAAGGCATACAATCGGAACTGGGCAAGATGATGAGGAGCCAAAAGGGTATCAGCCGAATGGCGCAACGGGCTGAACCTCTTGGACACTCTGCCGATTACATTCTCTACAGCTGTGACACACTTTATCATGGTAAGCTGCATGGAGAGACCAACCGATCCGCATCTATAGTCTGCCTGATCGAGTCTGTCAATGGTCGCGAGCGAATCCCCAGACAGAGACGAACAGACTGCGAAGGAATTTGAGCATCATGCAGCTCATGTCAAGGGCCATTGGTAAGCCTGCATATTCAACACCACGTTTCTGCTTTCAGTGCTGATGGTCCTATGAGCATGAAGATGGACTGAGTACAGCTGCTACCATGCCCTGTAGCGGACGAATACTTTCCTTATGGAACTGGAAATCATGCTACTACAAATCACTTGCTTCCATTATGCTCGAAAGCGCTAGACGCCTACCGTTCGTATGCATCCGAGCTACAATTCCATTTCGAGCTTACAGATACAAGACTTGCTTCGCGCAAGGCCACGACTTACTCGAATCCAAACACACCTCGATGAACACGATTTCATGGCATTGAGATTGCTTCCCTCAAGCTGCGTTCAGAAGCTGCGCTCAGTCAACAGAAACTACGTCCTGCCCAGGTGGAATTCTATAGTCTTCCGCCATCTCGCTAGGGCTTCGATGTTTCTAGGTATCATCGAGTTAGCGATATGCTGCACAAACTAACAACGAGCCCGAACTTACCTGGCGACCCTTGCCTAACCTCTTCGCTGCTGTGTAGAACATCTCGAACACAATCTCCTTCTCCAGCACGCGGTCATTGGCCCAGCTGATCTCGCTCACACCCTCCGCATCGAACTGCCACACCCACTCGTCCACGATCCATTTCCGCAGCTTACTGCCACGATTCGTACGCGTGAACATTGCGTTAACGACATCATTCCGGAACACCAGTCCTCGTTCCGCGGAGACTTTACATGCCTTCTCCAGTACAGCATTTGCGAACTGCGTCGCTTCAAGCTTCAAACCGAGCGTGTAGCAATCAAGGACACTATTGAGAATATCACCCATGTCGTCCGAGGCAAATGTGTCGAACTCGAATCCGCCGCCATAGACCCAGGCGGCAAATTTGGAAAAGGCATCGCAATCCAGCTCAAGGAGGATCAAATCAGGCCCCGGGGAGGATTCCGCAAGTCGAGTCAGGAAAGGCGACTTGTCCTCGAGCATCGCCACATGCAGCGTCACGACCTTGCTCTCACAGTTGCGTGGACCTCTTGTGGTTACCGTGATGACCGAGGTCAGCTTCGCGGAGAGATCAGGGAGACTGTGCGGATTCCGTCGCATGGGATCCGATTTGACAGGGTTTGTGCTTGTTTTGCGAGTGTTGATATTGCTCACTGCAGGCGTAGCGCTTGCGCGAGTCTCGACAGTAGGTTGGCGCGGCGGAGCAGAGATTACAGGTAATGATGGTACCACCATTCGTGCGACCGGCGCAAATCCGACTCCCATCCCTGACGCGGCAGCATTGTTATTCTGGCTGAGGTCCTGGTCGTCGAACCCGATATCTGGTTTGCTATTAATTTCCGCTGAGTCTTGTTGGTCCGCAACTATGTTATACAAGTCTGTCAGACCACCTAACGACTCCGGAGATCTTGGTCCCGGCTCTTCCAATGGTACGAATAAGCTATCATCATCCTCATTTTCTCCACCTTCACTCGGAGCATAGGTGCTTTCATTGCTGTCTGCCCGCACTGCCCATTCGACCCGGTCACGATTCACCTCGGAAGAGGGATCGGCAGCAGACTTTCGGGCATGCTTGGATATACGTGTAGGCTTGGGGGCAAGGACTGGATTCTTTCGCGCCGGAGACTTGCGCACGAGAGGAGAGCGATAGGTGATGTTCTCTGCAGGACCTAGGGCTCCACGGGCGATGTCGGTGGTAGGGCTGTTAATGTTCGCCTGTGGGCTGGTCGGACTTGGAAGAATGTTGGTCGGGCGACGAATCTTGTTCACAAAGCGGGCAGGAAACATCGCTTGCTTTGCGCGAGCCATGGTGTGAAGGTGTCGATACTTGAGTTCAAAGACCTTGGCCTCCAGATCATTCAGGTCGCTGTCTCCCGAGGAGCTCCTCGACTCTCTGAACAAGTTCTTCGGACCAGACGAAGAAGGATGTAGTCGATTCAGCACTGTCCGCAACAACGTCAGAGGGCCAGCACGCTATGGTTGGTGAGTTGTGTGTGGGATGAATTTTCACACCTTTGAGTCACGAAAAGGGGCCTTTTGTTGATGATCATACTCTGTCAGCAAACATGGGCAAGTGAACCGCCGTGTATAGGTCGAGTGAACCAGAGCATAATCATGTGACTGCAACACATGTTCAAACGCATGTGAACTGCTAAGCAATGTTTTTGGCATCGTCTGGAAGAGCATAATGCCATTGTGCTCGTTTTGCTTGTTATAGTGAATACCCGTTGTATGTCAGTAAACAAGCCGCCTGTCTTGTGACGCCCAACTCGATCCGTAGTTCCGCTACCTCGAGCTTTGTAAGTGGTGTAGATGCACCAAATCAAGTGAACGGTTGTGGGGGAATGTAGACTCTTCAAGGTCAGTTCCTTAGGCAACTCGCTCTCACATAGACTTTGCGACAAGGAAT